>JAEIIJ010005522.1:0-29494 GCA_018904815.1 Drosophila ogumai
TAAAATTTCATAACAAAGCCAAAAATGCATTAAATTCCATTCGGAAAGCGTTTTTGTGTTGGTTTCTATAAGGTTGATAAATCTGCATACTTAATTTTTGTTTATTTTAACTTTCATTTTTTTTTTAGATTTTAACAATTTTAATGAAAAAAGTGGAGCAAAAATTAAATTCTCTAAAATTCATAACTCAGCCAAAAATGCATTAAATTAATTCGGAATGCTGTTCTAAGTTAGTTTTTTTAAGCTTAATAAAACTGCATACTACGTTTGGGGTTCTTTTCGATTTCATTTTTCCTCAATTTTTTTTAATGATGCAAAAAATAAAATAAAATTAAAATTTTATTGTTGAAAAAATTTTTGTAATATAAAAGCTTGTTTTTGTTGTGGGCAAAAACAAGGAGATCCCAAATAAATGTTTTTAAAAGATAACTAACAATGTAATCGCTTTCCATTAAATTTTCCGTTTGTTTCTTCTGAAGTTTGCTTTATAGTTTAGCTTTATAAGTTGGAATAACAGCTTCACGTTGCAACTTACCGCATTTATAATGTTTTCCAATTAAAATTGATTATACCGGAGTAAACCCAATGCTTAAGCCCCTTAAAACCATTCCAATCGAATTAGCGACTTCAAAGCGTGACGCGTAGCTTAGTGTAAATGGCGCCGCTTGGCAATTAAGCATACAAATTAGCCGAGTCAAACTTTTAGCCAACAAGTTGAGCAAATCTTAATTTTATTTCCGACATTCCGCCATTTGCACCTTTGCCCGACCACCCGACCATCGGGTCCTGACCTGCCCTGCGCCCTGCCCTGCCCCAATCCGTGACGATTTGTCCCCCCAAGGCACTTACAACGACTCATATTCCGGCTCAAAGCTCGGCGCAGAAGCGCTCAGAAAAGCTGTCCCAAAAAACCGAAGGACTCGACTCGACTCCAAGCGAAAGCCACTCGAAGCGCAGCCCGTGAACCCAACACAGTGCCAGCCAGTGCAGTGATAACACGAACTCGGTTGTGACAGTCCAAGACGAGAGCTCGCCAGCATCGCACGCCGCGGTTCCCGGAAAAGCTGAGAGATCTCTGACGAACGACGTACTTCACGAAGTCCGTATGTAACGTGCATTAAGTTGGCGCGTTTTTATTACCCGTCGAATCAGGCAGCTCACAAAAAACGTCTCATCATTCCGGGTGTATGTGTGTGTGTGTGTGATTGAGTGCGGGACAAGTGAAATGTGCGCATCGCTTCCGCTCGTCCCGTTCCGGGTTTCATCATAACGTGACGACAATTTTGATTTCGCAGCTCCATGTTTGTACCATAACTAAATACGGGTTTATTGTGGTGCTGCCATTTTGCCATGTCATTTGCCATTTTTTTTTTTTTTTTGTTGTCCCACTCCCCCGGCTCCTGAACCAATTCATTTGCCTTAATAAATGCAAATTCGAAGAGCTTGTCACCCACAAAGCAGGCACACACACACAAGTATAAGCAAACAGGCACGCACACACAGGGAGCGAAGAGCGAGGAGCATGGAGCGTGGAAAGAAAATTGCAACAGTCGGGCAGCAGGCGAGGGCGCCTGAGGATATGCCACAGAAATGCACGACACATTACACATACGCCTTGTTGCACACAAATTATGTAATATCGCATTAGACGGCAGCGAACTGAACCCCTTCTCGCCTGACAATGGCTTCTGGTTTTATTTGTAGAGCTTCCTCGAGCTTCCCATATCCTCCAAGCGATAATCGGGCTGCGAATGGGTGCACTGATGGATAGCAAACAACTTGTGAATTTATGAATATTCCGGCTTCAAACTGAAGCTAATCAAAGACGAGCTGAAGCTTTCTTAACATAAGTCTGGATATATATTTCAACACAAATGATGATGCGTTATAATATATTTTCTCAGCAGAGATTCACTGGGTTAGAGTTGGGTAAATATATAGAAAAAATTGTCTTCAAATTAGCTATTTTATTTTTTGGGTGCTTTGATAATTTAAATAAATATGGTTACGCTGCTCTGAACAAGTGTAACTCTCCTAATGTACAATCACCATTTATTTACTTAAGACCCTTTTCAGACAATGCAGAGAACAAAAATTAGGTGAAATAATTTCAAATAAAAAACTTTTAATAATTATTTTCTTGAAGGAGAATATATAAGACAAGCTTAGCATTCAATTTGATTTAAAAAACTGTATTATTTAAAAAAAACAACTTGTATTTTATTCATAATCAACCACAATGAATCTCTGCTTTATTTGGGAACTTCCGCTTTCGATTCCCTTTTTTTTTCTCTGTGTGCACCTATAAGATTGGCTTGTGTTGTGGCATTCGGAGGGAGGTTCTGGTTGCTGGTGCTGGTTCTTGTTTGGGAGCTGGCTCAGGTGGCTCCTCCCTCATTCCTACGACTGCAGTGACTGGCGAATATCAGACTCGGCGGCCACCAGCGGGGCACGCACCTCGATGCCACGCACGGGCGCCCTGTCCAGATGCGGATTGAGATACTTGTACACCTCGCTGCGATTCAGATCGATTTTGCGCTCCGGCTTCTGGTACTTCATGAAGTTGACCCTGCCGGTGGAACGTGGAAGAGAGAATGGAGATGGAATGGCGAGTGCCAGCGTTAAATTGGAATTGCAACTGCCACTGGGAGCAAACACTGGGGAATGCAGCGCTCCCGGGAGACGTCGTCCGGTCTCCCAACGTGTATGCATGCAATGAACCGAGGAGTTGCGATGCAGGGGCAATGGATGAAGTGGAGGGGAGCATGCATGGCACAGCACAAGGCACAAAGCACAACGCACAAGAAAGCATAGCTAAAGTCCAATGTGACAACTTACTTTTGCATGGTCAGGCTCTGGCCGAGGCCCTGCAGCTCCCTGGCCAGGGGAAGTCCAAGTAGGAATCGCAGCGTTTTCCCGTTTTTCCGCATTTTCCCCCCATTGGTTAAGTACAAGACAAGGGCGGGCGACACACACACACAGAGAGCATAGCAAAGAGCAAAGAGAAGTTGTTAGCCTCATTAAAGAGTCGAGAGAAGTGGAGGGCAGTGGCGCAGGGGGAACCATGCCAACCTTACCTGAAGCGCTGGCGTGTTATATGCTCGCCATTGAACAAACGATTCCAAAATGCAATCTACAATGAAAATCAGAAAGCGAAAAGCAAAGGAGAAAAAGAGATGATCCAAGGGGGTTAAAGGGCGCCAGCGGTGGCGGTGGCGGAGGCGAAAACTCAAAGGCAGCATGCATAAAGAACTCAAGCGGAACGCAGGACGAAAAGTCAAATCAACTGCAGGCCGTATGACAGGATATGGAACAGCATAGACACAGATAGAGGGAACGGGCTGCGAATGAGTCTGCGAATCACTGTGTGGCACTGTGCACAATGGCTCCCAGTCGCAGTCCCTGTCCCTGTCCCGTAATGCCAACGATAATGCCAACGATAATCATAATGAGAGTGCTAGATGGTGATATATGCTAGGTGCTAGGTGTGCTGGGTGTGCTGGGTGCATCTGGTACTCTATCAAACACTACCTGGAATCGTAGCCCAGCAAGGGGCTCTCGTATGGGCAGCTGCTAATGCGCAAATTTATGGTGCAATGGACGATGTAAAGAGTCGAGTGCGAGTGGTTCCATGGAAAAGTGAAGAAGTGAAGAAAATGAATGCCGGGCGATGAGGTAACGTTATGGTTTTTAGGTGGAGTGTCTGCGGCCTGCACAGAGATAAAAAACTGGAGGTGTCATCACCACACAAACTCTGGAGGTTTATTTCTTTTAGTTTTTATCAAAATAAATCCTCGCCTGAACTTGGCAAACTTTAAATTTTAAAGTTAAGTCCCTGGGAAAATATTTGCTAATAGTTTGGACATTACCCAAGATATTTTACAACTTTGCTTGGACTTTTTAGAAATTATAAAGCAACTTCTGATACTACATTTATAATAATTATATAAACTAGAGATTTATCAAGCTAGAAAAATATTTAAAAAATTAAATGTAAACTTAATGTTCTGCCAATAACACAGAAAATATCTTGCCAATGAGCCTACCTCCTTTCTTCTGACTTGGCAGGAGTTATTCACAATATAAAAATTATGTGGCTGACAAAGACAGCTTACAAGAATTTATATTAATCAATATTTAATAATTCTTTAAAATAATATTAAATAGAGGTTGTTAGCCACAAATTTCACTAACTAATATGTCTTAAACAATTGTTTTGAAATAGTGTACTTTACGATCTTGATTTCCCTCAAACTCACAGATTTCCTAAACAGATTTCTTTCAGGGCATCATTGTATGCAAAGGATATAATAATATTCGTTGTAGTTTTCTGTTTATTTAAGAGTTTAGTCCTTAAATAAATTGTTTCTTTATTGCCTCTAAACTCTTGCCTTAATATTTCAAAGAGTTTCGATTGTGTGAGCAAAATCAACATTGATTTAAAAGCAAAGTACAAATCAGAAAGAAATCTGATAAAAAATATACGCATCCTTTACTATTGTCTTAAAAAAATCTAGATCTTCCCGGTGATGCTTCCCTTTTTTTTCTCTCTGTGCTTGATGTTTGCTCTGTGGACACAGCGATGACATGAGATGAGATGATGGCCGGATGGCTGGAGCTTGACCACGACAAACATGGCCAAACATTGCCAACTAGCCGCAATTGGGTATGCTAGTGTTCATGGGAGGTGTCCGTGTGGAGGTGAAGGAGCAGTAGGGAGGAGGGGGTACCCACCCGAGAGTGCTGCCCGTGATGAGCTCCGCCTGGGCGCTCAGGGTCTCGGCAATGAACTCATCGTTGTAGGCATCCTTGGGACGATACCAGCGCCGGCCGCCGGGTAGGACCAGCGGACGCTCCGAGGACGGGACCAAAGGACCAAAGGCGCGCTTCGACCGCCGGGGATTGTTCTTGCGCACCAGATGCTCCTCGAGCTCCTCGATGACATCGTGTCTCTGGATGCCGAAGGAAGGGCGGGGCGCAAACACACACGAGAGCGATGTAGCCATGGAAAAGGCACACACACAGATTTTTTTTGGGGGGTCAAGTCAGAATAGAAGGTTGGTGGTGGTAGTGCGGGGGGTGGGAATCAAGTGGACAGGGCAGGACAGGACACAAAGTTGAAGTGCTTTCCACTTTCCACTTGGTGCCTACTAATTGTCTTTTGGTTTCTGCATTTTTCCCCTGCCGCTGCTGCGAGGACTTTATTCAGATATTCAGATATTATCAGAGAACTAGAGAACGAAACCAAACCGAACCGAAGCGTCTTGGACTTGCCACTGGCAATTTATCAAAATTTAAACTCGATTAAAGCTAACTAACTACGTTTGGAAGCGCACATTATGCTGCAAGTAGAAAAAGACAAAAACCAAATGGCATTTTAGTTAATTTGATTTGTGGACACGGGCCCGCTGAGAAGGTCCAGCTGCCGGGCTGTCCCCCAGCTGGATAATGTGGCTCAAAGTGGTTGCCTGTCCCGGGATAAAAACTGACTCCGGAACTCAACCGAATAGTTGTGAGGACTTAACGACCAAGGAATTTCCTTCTTTTATTTTCCTCTGAAGCTATTCTGCCATCTCAATCAAAATAGAGCCACTTTTCCAACTGTTTAACTGTTTTCTTTGTTTCTGTTCTGTTTTGTCTAGCTCTCGCCTGGCGTTGACCCACTTTTGAGCTAAATCATTCTCACTCTGCGATGATTAATTAATTTAATGCTGCCTTAACTGCACCTTATTACTCGTACATCATCTGGTTTGGCTCTGTTCAAGTTATAAAGAATTTTATTATCTCGGGGGGCTTTTAAGGAACTTAGTAATGGATTCTTTAATTTAATAATTAACTGAACTTCAGCTAAGATTTCTAAACCAAAGAAAGTACATTTACTTTTTTTAAAACCTTTTCCCAAGTAGCCCCACTAAGACTCCGTCTTTATTAACAACTCTAAGACCTAAAATGATTGAAAATATAAATATTCTTAAAAGTTCCCAACTTGGTTTATTACTTTTCCCCTGTTTCCCGACCCGAAAACCCACTAAACCAACTCTAATAAGCTTCCAAATCCTTAAACAAATCAGCCTGCGAAGGAAAAGCGGACTATAAAAGGACGATGGGAATATATATTTTTGCAGCTCCATCGGTCAAACAATGAAACATATCCCATAAAGCAGGATGCTTAATCCTGTTGCTCTAAATAGTTTAGCACGAGTCCTGGCCAGGAACAGGAACTGAAACGGACGGGACAGAACAGAACACAGACCGAGGAGGCTCTCTAATGCCATTAAAAGCTGCTAGACCCAACTCATGACAGCCTAATTACATTAACTGCCCTGCCAGGGATTTCATTTCGCTCCAAGGCCAGGCCACGGCGCACTCACCTTCTGCTTCCTGAAGCCTTGCTCCTCGGACACGGGCTGCTCGGCCCAGTCCCTCTCTGCATCCATATCCTTGCTCTTGTCCTTGGCCAGGCATTTGTCGTCAGTTGAGCGCGAAATTTCCGCAACTTCCCGGTCATTGGCATCGCATCTATCCTCATTACTCTCACATGGCCCCGCTGGGCAATGGTTGTTCGCCTGGTCCCTGTCCTTGTCGGTGCCAGATATGGATATGGCTTTGCCTGCGGAACGCAAGGGACGAGGGACATACGCAAAAGTGCGCCATTAGAAAAATTTAATTACTGTCGACCTGGGCATAGTTTCCAGCACCTGCATCATCCTCTTCCGGCTCGCTGCCGGTTTTTTCATCGATCTGCGGTAGCTGCTGACCCTCCTGGCTCTCCCGCCTCTCCTGCTGCTGCAGCTTGAAGGTGGGCAGCAATTCGGCCAGCTGCTTGGTCACCGCATCCAGGGTGGACTGTATGGTGGAGGGCAGCGAGGAGAGGGCTGCCAGTTGCCTCTGGACATCCGCCAGCTGCCGTTCTAGGGCCAGTTCCTCCTCGGTTTTGGGTGGAGCAATGGGCTCGGTCGGAGGAGAAGGAGATGCCGGATCGTCGGTAACCGCAGTTGCTTCACCAGCCTCGGTGCCTGCCAGTGAAGCCTCTTCCGGCAAGGCCTCCTTCTCGGCATCGCCCTTCTCCGGCTGCTCGTCCGGCGGCAATTCGCTCTCCGGCAGCTGCTCCAGATTCGGTACCTCGCTGTCTGTGGGCAGCGGTTCCTCCTCCTTTTCGACCTCAGGCTCTGGTTCCGGCACCGGCACCGGCACCTCCTCCTCCTTCTCCTCCTCCTTGGGTGGCGTGGCTTCCTTTGGCGCCGGCTTAGCTTCCGGCTGTCACACATATTGAGAAAATTAACTTCTGATCCGGACAGCAAATAATCCACACAGAGAGAAAAAACTCAGCCATTCGATGTGGTTTTTTCCTAGAAGCTGGTCTTGGAGGAGGACACTCACCATGGGCGACTTGTCGCGTGGCGCCGACTTGACAATTGTCACCTTGTAGGCATTGGCCGCCCTTCGCTCCGCGTCCAGCTGCTGCTTGCTCTTGGGCACCGGCCGGTTGGGTCTCTGGAGGAAGGTGGACCACTTGCGGTTCTCCTTGTCCTTCTCGAGCTTCGTCTTGGTCACTTCCTCGTTGAGCGAGCGCAGGACGTCGCTGGACATGCAGACGCCCGGCTTGGGGAAGATCCTATAGAAATTGACGCTATCATGTGGAAGCGGTTAAAAGGACTCAACTAAAGGGACTCTGGGGGAAGGGGCAGGAGCAGACAGGCTGGTGGACAGCAGCAGGAAACGGGTGAAATTGAATGCAACGCACCCGAGGACATTGTGCTCCTTGAGCACCTCCGACTCGCCGGACAGCACGGCGGCAATTTCCTCCTCCACCAGCTCAATTTCCGCCCGTTCGGACAGCGCGGAGCACGGACGATCGGGCAAATCGGGCAAGTAAAGACCAGGAGCTGCTCCGAGCCCTTGCCCGGCTCCGGCTTCTGCTGCGACTTCGACTTCGACTTCTTCCGCCTCAGCTGGCACATCCCCGCGATTGTCTTCCGAATGCACTTCCGACATGGCTGGGCGACATTCCGCCGTGACACTCACATCCACCGCTTGAACGGCAGCGAATTCCAGGGCAGGAGCTGCTGGCGCTTCAGCAGCTGCGGGAGCATGGGTCTCCGGTTCCGGAGTACGGGCATTTGTGGCTTCCGTCAGCTGGAGCAGCGTGGGGGTTGGCGGTTGAGACGGTGACGGAGTCGGCGATGGCCTTAACAGTGGCGTGGGTGACTTGGTCAACGAACCCTCGCTCGTGGGAAACTTCTGGAGGCACTCGTAGGCGTCCTCCTCGTTCTCTCTGCAAAATCACCGAAAAAAAGATGAACGGAAGAAAAGAGAAAGGAACTGCAGGTTCAGCACCAGGAACCTTGGTTAGTTATGCCCTTGCAGAGGAGCAGGCCAGCGAAGAAGCTTTTGTGAAAACCGCAAAACTCAGCCAAATTCCAACTGAATTTAGTTTGAAAATGCTCTTCCACTTGCTTTTTTTTATTAGTAACCAACCTATTTTTGAGCCATAAATCTTGGGGAAGTGATACCTCAGAAGGGTATATTTGTATGTGAAAAAGATAAGTAAAAAAATCTATGAATTTCTCGGATAATATATGAATTTTTTAAACTATTTTTCTCAACGAAAATAAACCCCGGAAATTTAGTTTTAAATGCACCTGAGACTAATTTTTCTTAAAATAGAACACAGGCTGCCTCTTAGAGGTCTTTCCAACTACTACTACAAATTAAACCCCTCCTCTGCAAGGGTATAATGAAAGGTCCTTGAGTTGTTAGTCCGCTCAACCGTGATAAATGGTCCTCGGCGGATGGGACACAAAGGACCAGGCACATGGATGGGGGCAAGAGCAAGGCTAAGGGACCAGGAAACGCTCACCGGTAGACGCCAAAGTAAAAGACGCTCCCACTGTTCATGATGAGCCGGTGGGCCTCGTCGTGGGTTAGGGGCGTGGCAGCCGTGTCATTGATGCGCACGATGATGTCCTCCACTCGCAGTCCAGCCTCCTCGGCGATGCTGCCCTCGGTCACCTATCATACGAGAGTTCGAGAGCAGGCACATGGTAAGATTTAGATACAGATACAGCTACAGCTAAAGATACAGATACAGATACGGCTGACACAGCGGCACAATGGACGCGTTGCGATAATGGGCAAATTTCTATTAGTCGACGACAGCGACAGCAACTACGGCGTCGCGTGCTAAGTGCATAAAAATAAAGCGCGCGCCAAATGTCAACAAAACAAAGACCAGAAGCAAAGGAAGACCCAGACCCCAGAACCCAGAACACTGTGCGGCACGCACGCCTCGAGAATGGGAAGACAATGCCCAAGAGGGGGGGCTTTCCCATTGGGTGCCTAGCGAGGGGTGCTTCAGAAAATGAGGAAATACATCAACAGCTCTCCAATTAAGTGCTGGGAAATTAACCCAAGCCAAGTATGTTAATATGAAGCACTCTTAGGGCAAAAACTTGTCAAGTGCTAGAGGAGTCTCTAATGAAAGCTCTTGAGATTGGAAATCGCTTGTACAGCTGTCTAAAAGTATGCTAAAAGTTGGTATTTGCCTCAAAAATAAATTAGAAGGGATGGAGGGGTTAATAAATAAGCCTACGAAAATAATAAATGTCTTTTAAAGTTATCTAATGGAATCCTATAATTTAATATCTATCAATAGCAATGAAAATAAGGTGAATTCTCCTTTGATGAAGTCTAAATAAATGAGATCTCCAAGGCAACCATAAGAAATTTCAATTAACTTATAAGAAACTATAAAACATGTAGGAAGACTCAGAATAGATCTCAAATATTACCTCTAGAGATTTAAAATCTATAAAATATGTAAGTTGACTCTGAAATTAATCTAAAATAATACCTCTAGAGATTTCAAATCTCCTCTAAAGCACTTTAAAATTATAAAATAATTCCGTATCCATTCCATATCTATGCAAACACATGCCAAAAAACATTTTCAAAAGTCTTTGTATAACAGAAATTAAACTCGTATCTAATAAAAAGATAAAACCCCCTTTCTAGTTTCCACTTTCCAACCAGATTATATTGCCCCTCCAAAAATAACACAAAGGAAGCTACACAGAGGATTTAATTTCAAAAAGTTGTCCGAGACCATTTATAACTAAATACGATTTAAGTTTTGCCGTTTTTCTGGGTAATAAAGTGCACACAAACGTGTGCAAATTGACCATTTAAATTGTGGGTATTCATTAAAAATCCCCCTACTTCATGGGGATTAAATTGCTTTCACATAGTATATCCAAACACACATGTGTGTTGCGAAACTGTTTCTAATTGAGCGCTAAAAGTTATGAATGCGAGTTGAAATGCAGATGGAGGTTTGATGTTAAGGCTTCCCACGCTTAACAACCTCGAATATTTATTTTATATTTCAGGTAATTTTGCTGGAATTTCCACAGCAAATAAAGCGTATTGTTTTCGCATTGCAAACCGGGGAAGTCACGACAAGAGGACTTAGTAATGCAAATAGTGCAGAAAAATACGAGGGGTTTCCACGGCTTTCCATGTCCCCAGAGCCTCTTGCATTTCACTTATGGCGGAGTCAATTTCCAGCGGTGAAGACTCGACATCGACAAAGGTCTGGGCTATATACATATTTATAGAACACTGACTGGCGGCTTAGCCCCGACGTATATATACATATTTCTGTATGTATATATCTGTTCAAGGATGTGCAAAAGTGCCAAGAGGCAGAGCGAAAAGTGAAAGAATAACAGAGGTTTTTCAAAAGATTACGTTGACTGCGCTTGTTTAGTGTTTGTCTAGCAAACATATGGCGCTGAATGTTGAAACATCAAATAAAATAAAATGGAATCAACTGCAAGTGTGGCGGAAAATGTGATCCCTAAGCGGGGAGTTTTCAAGTTAAATATTTTTGAACAACTTATGGGATGAATGTATGTGTGTGTGGGAGGAATCTTCACTCGACATTCGAATTGAATTTGTAGAAATATTTCAGGAGATGGGATATTTTTTTTATTAAATTCGGGGATATAAAATGACAGGGAATCAGAGTAAGTAAATCCCCTAAAAATGATACAAAAGTAAGCTACAATATGTTATAAAACAAATTAACATGGAATTTGTTTAGACATACTTTTATACACCTTTTAATAGGTTTGTACAATTTTTATTTAATTTAAATTATATGTTTTTAATATATTTACAAACTATATTGTACCTAATTTATGAAAACAAAGCCATAAAGTTTCTTTTATATTTGGTTTTTTGTTATTTAACAACCTGCTCTGCCTTGAAAATTGATAAACAATGGCTTTGTCTGTTGATATTAGGCATCGATTTAAACTTGCAATTGTTGTAAGCAGATTACACATTTTTTTCATACATTAAATATGAACAAATATATACAAAATTCCTTATATTAGATACTTTAATGATAATATATTTCCAATTAATTTATGTAAAATCCTCTGGGCTGTTAAATAAAGCACACAAACTAACAAAAACTTCATACATTGGATTTTCTAAACATTGCCAAATTAATTATTGACTGCTTGCAGCAAACTAACATTTTTAATTTATTACTTTAGCAGCATGTTTATATTATGCTTCGATTTAAATTGATTTATGGCAACGGGAACCGGAAGGTCTCCCCTTGCTGTCGCTGTGTGCGCTTTTCGGTTTGCCAATTAAAAATCGCATTTGTTTCTCATTTGCGTCGATGTTTTATTGTTGCTGCCGCTGCTGGGTGTCAACACAATGCTACAAACTGTGAAATTCGAAATGTAAAATGCAATTTATGCACTGCAAAATGCAACAAAGCGAGACGACACTGCGAGTGAAACACAATTAAAATTTGAATTTGAATTTAAATAAGTCGATGGTGGCGGACTGGGCCATTATGCGGCTCATTAGCGGGAAAATGCATGGGCCTGTCGATTAGATAAACAAAGGCGGGCTGGGCCGCGAGGAATTACTTTAATTAACTAAACTAATTTGCCAATGCAGCGCAAAAATCCCAATCGAAACGGACACACACGCACCGCGTTACGTAATTGCTGGGCCCAAAGCGATCGAAATAAAAAATAACAAAACACTGAATTAATGTCCGAAACACTGTTCGCTTATTTGTGGGGATTTTCCCGATGCACATGTGCTAAGCCATTCAGGTGGGCCAGGTGACAGGTGAGGTGAGTAGGGCATATATATGGTCCATTCAGATCGGGCCTAACCTTAACCACCATCAGCGGATAGTCGTAGTCCGAGCCGCCCACGAGCCGGAAGCCCCAGGGCACGTTGTCGAAGCGGCACATCTTAATGTCGAGCACCATTTTTGTTGGCTTGGTTACTATTCCGCGATTCCTAATCCGATTCCGATCTTTTACGGCCTTCTTTCTCGCAAACTTTCCGGAGTTTCACTTGGCAGAAAACGTCTCGAGTGCAGCGCTGGCGACCAACTGTTGCCATCGCGTGCGATTCGACAATCGAACCAGCGATCGACGACCGACCAGCGATTTCGCACACTGTCGTCGTCGTGGCGGAGAGAAGCCCAGTGAAGCATACTTTCCACCTGGCGGCATGCAAATGAGGCTGCCACTTGCCACTTGCCACTTGCCACCTGTTCCCGTCCAATCTAATCCCAGGAGTCTCGGCTTTATCGTAATCGCAATCGACAGCAGTCACAGCCTCTTAGCGGCAAAGTAACAGGTTACGAGGGTGTAACGGTGTGGGTGGCTGGTTTACACTCAGAGAATATAGGAGGAAACTCTTTCGAAAGGTTAATGTGCGTGGTGTTTTATGAACTACATTTTTTTATAGTCTAGTGAGTGGTAAAAATGTACTTGAATATCTGAACATTAGTTTAATTTTCCTGATAATTCCTGATACTTAATTTCAGTCCAATATTTAAAGGTAAAGGAAATATTTAAATTATCATAAATATCTGTGTGAAATAAAATGAAAACGTTTTTTTTACAGAATATTTAAAATTATATTATAAAGTATATGTTAAGGTCTTAACTATTTTCATTTTTATTTGCTGCTAATCATCAGCAGGAATTTATACGCACAATCGAGAGGGAATCAAGAAAGAATTTGTAATGCGAAATAGAAATTAGAAATTAAAAATACAAAAAAAGAAAACAAAAAAATAAGAAGTATAAATTTATAAGACATAGCAAATGAAAAACAAAAGGGATTTTTTAAGCAAATAGAACTAGAATTTTAATAGCGAATCAGAACTTGATAATTATAAGAGCAATGAAACAAGAAACTAAAAATGAAATCTCAGAGCATTTTTGGAGTTGAAAATTGTAAGCAAAATCTTAAAAAATAATCAAAAAATATTTCTACAAGGGCTGGGAATTCCTAGGACAATCGAACAAGTTGAAAGCACAATCGAAAAGGTCACCAAGATATTTTCCAAGCTTCGAAATATTAGATTTTATTGGCAGTGTAAAAATATGCTTGAGCAAGTTCGAGTCAAAGGATGTCTTAAAATAGATTGCAGCCTTGTTGAGAGGCTCCTTTGCCTAAATTACAGATGGCAAAAACTCTTCTTTTTTGGGCAAACTGCAATATTGCAACTTGAATCCTGTGCAAGGCCATTGAACTGCAGCTAAAACCGATGTGTTTGGTGGTATAAATACCAGCCGAAGCGGACGATAATCTGCATACACGGCGAAGAAGATGATTTGCCAGGACACCGGTGCAGTTCATGGCCTGCGGATGCTAATCGCTATGCTGCCCATTATGGCCATCCTGGCCAGCGGTCATCAGCTGCCAGCTGGCAACCACAAACTCTGCGGTGCCGCGCTCTCTGAAGCCCTGGATATGGTGTGCGCCCATGGATACAACACGCTGCCTCAGAAGCGTACACCGCAGCCCGGTGTGCCAGGAGCAGACTACTCCTCCTCCCCGCTGGGGCGCCTGCTGCTGTCCAACTGGTATGGACTTGAAGAGGGCGACGGAGATGTGGCCTCCGGTTTTAGGATCAAGACACGTCGCCAGAGGAGACACCTGCCCGGGGGCGTCTACGACGAGTGCTGTGTGTCCCCCTGCTCCTACGACGAGATATCCGCCTACTGCCTGTCCCAATGAGCCACTTGACCCACTCGCCACGCACACACATTCCACATACATACACCCACTACATACTCTCGCCCTGTTCACTCGTAATCCGATTCGTAATCGTAATCACTTATTTATGCAGCACCAACTTTGACTAATGAATAAAAGTAGACAGTGCAAAAAGAAATTCCAGTTCGAGTTTGAGTTCGAGAAGCAGAAGCAGGCGTCAAAGGAAAAGTTCTAAGGAGGCGCCGAAGGAATCCAATCCCATCCCAGCCAGCCCGAGATGCTGGCCCAGTTGAGCTGGCTTTTGGCCTGTTTTGGCATGGCCCAGGCGCGCATTGGTAAGTATTGTGGGCGAGGAACACAGGACTCCTACTCGTCCTTGCTCATTTGGTATTCATAAATGCAGGGCTTAGCACGGCCTGGCTGTTTATACATAAATTGTTTAATTGGCTGACAGCAAACGCCCCCAGAAAACCGAAAACAGAAACAGGGAGTTTTCCATCCTCCCCCCTCCCTGGTTTGCCAATAGCCATTTGCATAAGTCAGCTTTGACATTGAACGAGTTTAGCCAGGCGAAGAGTCCCGGATGCACTCATCTCGGGCTAACGCAACTTGACACTGCCTGCCTCCGGGGTTAAAGTGGCCCAGACCCAGACCCAGATCCAGAACCAGACCAGACCGAGACCCAGTTGTATATAAGCGGGCTCCGTGGGTCCCAGCAGCATCAGTTACTGGCAGCAGCAGCCCCAGAGTTAATCCCCAAGATCACAGCGACACACAACCATGTGCAAGGCAGTCGTCTCCCTCACCTCGGTGCTCCTCGTGCTGCTCCTGGCCTGCAACTCCTCGCTGGCCCAGATGCCCTACTCGGATTACAGGCTGTGCAGCGAGAAGCTCAACGACATGATGATGATGGTGTGCCACGAGTTCAATAGCATAATGCCCCAGAAGCGGGGCATGAGTAAGTGTTGCCCCGGAAGATCCTCTCCAGGTAGTGTGCCCACTCACTTTCTCCCTTCAATCCCTAGCAGTTGCCAGTGAACTGGACCCACTCGATCCCATCCAGTACGTGGAGGCCAATGAGGAACCGGGGCAGCTGACCAGTCCGCTCCTGCGCGGTCGCTTTTATGGCGGCGAAGTCCCGGCCCTCAACTCCTTGGCTTCCATACGGCGACGCACGCGGGAGGGCATCGTGGACAGGTGCTGCAAGCACACCTGTCCCTACGCCGTCCTCATGGAGTACTGCTCCGTGGCGGCCAGTCCGTAAATTTCTCTCGGCTCCGAATCACTCCTCCGACTCTTGACTCAGGACCCAATTGTTTGCCTCAGGACCTGGTTACAAGCCAGAACACACGAAGGATAATGATGATGATGATGATGACTTTATATATAGCTTGTTGCATGTTACCGTTCTCGAACGATCTACATAGATTAAATATATCCTGCTTTGGGCGTTAGCAAACCATAAAAGTGCCAGTGTTCTCAAATACAGTGATATTACAAACATTTAAACTGGGTTTTTATTTGGGGGTCTATTACTATTTCGTCCAAGAAATAATTCTAGGACTAGTAAAAATAGAGTGAAAAGTATTTTAGTAAATTAGAATTTCCAGAAAACTTAAATAAATATAGATAGATATGAGTATAAATGATTAAGATCATATTATTATTTATTATATTATCTTAGCGTTCATCAAAGGAAGGTTCAATGTTAATCCAAACCTTCTTCTTTGAACTGAAATTTTTATAAAAGCATTTAAATTTAAATGAATTTGAGTACTATAACCATAAAAATATATATTAATTTATAGTTGTATATAAATATTTGACATTAAGCCATTAAGAAACTGATAAATTGATTTTATTTTATTGTAAATATAGTTTCAATCATGCTTAAATGTTTGCTGTCCCAAGAATTATTGGTTTTGTCCAGTTTAAAACTACAAATAATTTTAAAAATTATAAAGTTGTCCAAAATAAAAATTTTATTATAAAATCAACACAATTTCAAAAAGCTTATACATAAAATCTTCTACAAGGATTTCTAGCTGAGAACGAAATGAATTCTTACTCCAAAAACATAAAATAAAAAATATGAAACAATTAAAATATATATACAATTTACCACAGTAAAGTAGCTTCAAATGTTTTAAGTAACAATACAAATTAACAATACATATATAAAGTATAATTCTGATTACCCAAACCACAACCCCTTATCGGCTTTGAATCAGCTTAATTATAAATTTTCAACTTCATCTGTTCTGTGCATAAAAATGCCATTATTTTGAAATTACAACACATTCTGCAGAAATCGTTCGTAACTCTTTGTTTCGGCCAACCACAAGTTAGTTTACAAACAGAATTCCCGGACATTGGGTCAATAAATAATTAACTGCAATCAACGACAATGAAAAATCATTGTAATACCCGTTTAATTACCAATCAAGTTGCCCAATCCGCAGCAGTTTGAATACATAATTTATTTATTAATTTATACCCAGTCGATGTATTCAGGCCCTGTCCAAACATACATCCTACCCTATATACATGCATATATCGCCCCGTTTTCCGATTCATTTCGCGTGTCTGTCTCTGATTTCCGATCATAAATTATGCGCATACATCGCCCATTCAATGTGCGTGCATACACATCATATCCGAAGGATATTGCCTGGGTTTTGCCAACGAATTAAGGCCTAAGGGGGACTCTAGTCAGATCTTTTCAGCAGTTTTTGGTGAGGGAAGCGGGGTTCATGGAACGGGCTTATCCGCACAGTATCGCAACAGCTCCTCCATGGCACAGGACTTGTAGCAACAGGCTTCATTAAGGCTCAGGACGCCACTCCCAAAACGTATTCGATCCAAGAGCGAACGCTCCTCGAAGCTTAGTTCGTGGGATCTATCGGATATGGAATTGAGACCTGGGGAATATGCACACAATTAAATTAGAGTCAATAAAGAGCATTGCTTAAAAACTTAAACATTTAAATATTTTTTTACTTTAAAATAACTTTTAAATAAATAAAATTTGCCTGAGGAGAAACATAAAACTATTCCTCAATGCTACTTACAGCTATTATTTCGTAATAATATCCTTGTATCCCTCTGAAATCCTAACTTATCCGTATTCTCCAACAATTTTAGAATAGCATTTGTTTTCTTAGTTAATGAAAATCATTTATTCAATGCATAGGAATAATAATTAAGACAGAATAATCAATTGTTTTATATTATTCAAATTTTTCATTTAATATCTAGATGTGCCTACAACTTTTCTTAGAAATATGTATGTAAAAATACACATAAAATGGCAAAAGATAAAACTTGTATATATTCCTAAGATTTTGTCTATACATTTAAACAAATTTAAGTAAATTTTTCATTTAAAATTCCGTGACGAATAGTTGTCAAAATTTTTCAAAAGGTGTTGATTTAAATCACACTTAATACAATTCATTAATCAAATCTAAAACTGAAACGGAAATTTTGCCACTAATGACTTTTCTTAAAAGAAAATGTATACTTTAAGATAAATGAACGATTTCAAGGTGAATTCTCATTTTCATTCTCAAGATTTTTGTAGGAATAAAAAACTTAAATACAATCGAATTTATATAGAACTCAGTTCGGGTGACGACTTACCCAAATTCCGCCTGTAGCCATAGTGACATATCCTGGCCAGGGTCTCGGTTAGCTCCTCGCCGCACAGTATAACATTGGCTCGTACCCCACCGATCACCAGGATGAGCAGGAAGAGGCCATGGAACACGATCCGACGCCGCATCTCGATGGCCATGATGCTGCTGCTTCACTTCGCTCTGTCCCGTCCCGGCGTGGATGTAGGTGTCGTCTGCCAAGTGGCCAAGCCACGACTGTGTGGGCTCCCAGCCGCGCCGCAGGGTTTTATATCAACCAGAATCCGAGGCGATCCGAGGAGCACAGAGTCCACACACTGTCAGGCCGCGTTAGCCAGAGTGTCAGTTAGCACCACAGTTGGGTTCTGGTCTGGTTCTGGTTCTGGTCTCCGGTCTCTGGACTCTGGTGTGGGTTGTTATTTATCCCTTCGTGGCTGTGGATGCCTGAAATTCCCAGCGGGGAATGGGGCTGAGGCTGAGACCGGGGGGTCTTACGTACATCAGCTGACGTTTGTTTACGTTCTCGACTAAACAATAACGCACGAAGCCGATGGATCTGGATAGCTGGAAAACAACAAGATGACGGGCATCGAGTTCGAGTTCTCTTCCAGGCAGATGAGGGTCTTTAACATTTTGCGCCTGGGTGTGTGCGGAAAAAGTTTTCCCCGCTAACAAGCTTTACTTCAGAAATTTCAACTCGAGTGTGGCAAAGTTAGTTCATGAATTTTCATTGAAATATTGTTACATATTCAGTTAAGGCTTTAAAGTGAAGATTAAGCTTTAAAATAGTGTACGAAAGTATAAAATCAATTTAAAAATAAAAATTTAATTAAATAAATAATATTTATTGCTTGTTTTCTTTAACAACATTAATTCCTAATTAAAATGTAACCTAGAAATAAAAGCATTCCATTTTCTGTCTCCCTTATTTCCATCTAAGGATTATTTTCCAAGTCCTCCTACGTCCTTCTCTTCAAAATGGCATAAACAAAAAGAAGAGCCAAGTTATTATTCAATTGCTTTACTGGGCAAACAATAAGGCCGTTTGTGTTATCTCATTATCTTTGTTAAGTGCCTCAACACTTTGGGGTTTCCCTCTTCCGCAAGTTACCTTTTGAATGCGATAAGTACGCTGCTGAGCCTTTGAGTCCGTCCGAAAGTCAGGTAGTTTTTTACCTGAAAGCCTCGTTACCTATTATCATTGCAAATCTTTTCGGACAAAAAGTGACTTATCTGCGGGAAAACCATTGCCGATTGGAAGTTGTTTACTACAACTCAATCGATAAGCGGGAGGGAAAGGGATGAAACTGAAACTGAAACTGAAACTAAAGCCGAAACTCAGTGTATTCCTCGTTCGTTTCGGCTCCTCTTTTGTTTTGCTTATTAAAATCAGAACGTCATCTAATTAAAAATTCATAATTTTCATTATTGTTCTCGGAAAACAAGGTGCTGAATGGCAGCTGCCGGTGGGTGGCGATGGGTGGTGCTGTTGCCTGCCTTTGGTGGGCGATGTTTTGGGGTTTGGGAATTCCCCGCAAGTCTTGTGGCATTGAGTGCACAGCTGGAATGCCATTAAATTACTGTGGAAAAATACCGAAAAATTCTCTGGCGTTTGGAAAACAAGAGTTACACTTTTTTAGAGTATTTTGTTGATGTGGACTTAAAAACCTTTTAAATAGGAGTCCAAAAATATGCTATGAAATATGCATTTTTGGGACTATGAAAAAATCGGAAAAAGAACAGTTAAAGGCGAGTAATTTATGTGAATGTTGGTAATCAGTCTCATTTTGGCCTTCATTCAAATACTAAACTATGCATTGTAGAGAAGAAAGATCAAATTTCTTATATACTATTTCAAGATCAAGAATATATGTTTTATAGGGTCAAAAACAATTTCTCTACTGCGTTTTAAGCTTCTGACTAAAATTAAAATACCATGTACCCCTTTATAAATAAAATTCTTAAATTTATGCCCACTGTTTGGCGGTGAAAGGGACAAAAACCTTTTGTTTTCTTGCTGCTGCTGCTTGGAGAGTAACTTTATTTGCTTCCACTAAGAATGTTACAATGAAATATTTGGAAATATGATTACGTTTATATTTAGGGTTAAGTGTAGGAAAATGAATTGCAGAACGTCGTCGGGTTGGTTCATTGTGGCCATTGTCCGCGTCATTGTTGGCCCTTTGCCTGTTGTCGTGCCTGCTGTTCCGCCTCCGCTCCTCCATCCGCTCCTCCTGTTCGTGCTCGTGCTCGTAGTCGTGGTCCTGCTCCTGCTCGGGATCTCTGCCATGTGGGGTACTGGTGCTCCGTCTGGTCTGGTCTGCAACGGTGTGTGGACGGGTTCTGGTTGGGCTGTTCAGGCACAGTAGTCCAGAATGTCGTCGTAGGTGCAGCCCTCCTTGCAGCACGCGTGGGCAACGCGGCGTCGGAGCCGTCGCAATTTGCGTAAGCTTCCGGTGGCTGGACGGTCCGTTTCCGTTTCCGTTTCCATGTCCCTTTCCGGCCGATGTGGCTGGAGCTTCCGGATCAGGGCCAGCCCTCTGTCCTGCACCGCTTGAGACCGAAGTTAGTTGGAACTTGGAAAGGTGAGATAGATCCCAATCTACTTACTGATGCTCCGCTTAGCCCTGCTGGCGAAGCCATTGGTACACATCAGGTCCAGGGCATCGCTCAGCGCCTCGCCGCACAGCTTCCGACGTCCCTGAACGGGGTACACCATCTGGGCAGTGGTGGCCACCAGGAGCAACAGCGCCAGCCCGATCCTTATTAGGCTCATCCTGCTATCTTTGACTCAACACCGTGTGCTCTCACCGGGCATGAAAGGAATGCCTCTTTCTGTGCTTCTCGTTCGGTGTCCTTTTCCCAATCGCGGTCCTTGTCCTCGGATCCTGTCTCGCAATCTGCGCTTGTATCTGCTGGCCAACCGATCACAGCGCATGCCAAATGAAACTGATCTCCTTCTTCGTCGGCCACTCAACACGTTGGCTCGTTGATTGACTTTGTGGCTTTGTGACTTTCGGTCAGGTAGGTAGAAAGGCGCTTAGACCCAGGTCAGTCAACCAAGCAGTCAGCTGCAGGGAATTCTCTGGGGCGACTAGGTTTTTCTCCTTCGCCAGCCGGCGGGTAAATGCCCAGCCAACGGCCTTTCCCGGCCAGGAATGGCCCGAGGACTTAGCCAAAGTCAAGATTTAATCTAAGTCCGCTCTTTGGAAGAAAGGGAAATCTCTCCATAAACACAATATTGATTCGTGCTGCCTTTTCTTATATAATTTATGAATTTAAAATATATAAAATTACATATTTATTCCTTCCTTCACAGGCTACTTTTGGCACATTAGTGACCTGCACTTGGACACCATTTACTCCACCGATGGCGACATCTACAAAAGCTGCTGGCAGCTGGCCCGCTCAGTTCCAGGATCCAGCTCCAATGCGGTGTCAGAGGCACCTGGCCACTTTGGCCACTACAACTGCGATAGTCCGTGGAGTCTGATCGAGTCGGCGGTGAAGACCATGAAGGCCAAGCAGGGCGACAATGTGGAGTTTGTTTTATGGACTGGGGATGCTCTCTCCCACTCCGCCCAGCCCCTATCCGAGCAGAAGCAGCATGAGATTCTGAGGAATATAACGGACCTGCTGGGCCGCAGCTTCTCCTCGCAGTTCATCTTCCCGGTCTTGGGCCATGAGGATGGCAGCGGCAGCTACCAAAGATTGGGCGAACTGTGGCGTCACTGGCTGCCCTCCGAGGCACTGGTGACCTTCGATCAGGGCGGCTATTACTCCATCGAGCAGACCAAGAGCCGGCTAAGGATAGTGGCTCTTAATACAAACTTTATGCGACTAGATCCGGATCCAGATCCAAGGGCCTCGCTGAGTCTGCGGTGGCCAGCCGAGTACTTTGCAGAGCCCAAGGCCTCCGTGAGCTCCAGTACGGGAGAGGATGAGCTGCTGGCCGAGCAGCAGTGGTTGTGGCTGGAGGAGGTGCTCACCAAGTCCAGGGAAAAACAGGAAACGGTAGGTTAAACTACCTCAGCAATTAAGGGACTTATCAAAAATATTTATGGAATAAATTAACAGATTCAATATAAAATGTAACCTTTATTTTTGATTGTAAAGGAATTTCCCAATTAACTTGCAAAATTCCTTTAAATTCCACACATTTCTACACTTTATTTGGCTGCAGAATATTAAATTTTCAGCAAGCGATGTACATGAATTCAATGTTTACAACGCGTTAAGCCAAAGCTGAAATCTCTCTGAAATTAACGAGATATTTAAAAGGCCTTTGCATGTGTAAATATGCATAAATTAAATATATTTATTTCCCTGCCTCGGCCAGCACGTGCCTGAAATGCAATCGGATAGCCTGCCTTTTTGATTAATTATAATATTTAATTTGCAGCGTTCAAGAATTGATTTCATTTTCCAACACACATATATGAATAATAAGGTCCTTTAATCCTTGGCTTTTGACTTTTTCCAGGTCTACATAGTAGGGCATATGCCGCCGGGCGTGGATGAGCGTCATTTGGGTCCCCAGCAGCACAACCAGTTGATCTTCACGGAGCGGAACAACCGACGGTACCTGGAGATGGTCCGCAAGTACGCCTCGGTCATCCAGGGTCAGTTCTTTGGTCACCTGCACTCGGACACCTTCCGTTTGATCTACGATGCCAAGGGTGAGTTAAGACACAAATTAATTAACGAATTAATTAATTAATTAAAGAATTTATTAAACATAAATTAGCTTTCGTTTAAGTTACAAAAAATTCAACTCTTCAAAGTACATTTCCTTTGTGGTTCATTCTCGTAAAATGCTGTAACCTTGTTTAATCAAAGCTAAAACTCACCGCTCTTTTCCCCTATTCCATTTGGCAGGCAATCCCATTTCATGGCTGATGATTGCCCCCTCGGTTGTGCCCCGCAAGGCCGGCATTGGGTCGTCGAACAATCCCGCCCTGCGGCTCTACAAGTTCGACACGGGCAGCGGCCAGGTGCTGGACTACACGCAGTTCTGGCTGGATCTGCCGCTGGCCAACCGGGCCCACGAGCCCACATGGCAGCCGGAGTACAATCTCACCCACTACTATGCTTTGCCGGAGATCTCCGCCGGAGCGCTGCACAATTTCGCCGAGCGCTTCACGGGCACCGACCTCTCCTGGTTCACCAGGTAAATGACTGCCAGGCGAACAGAGTGTGTCCGGACTCCGGACAAGCTGTGTTGATTGATATGACCGATAATCCCCAGAGTCCACAGAATGATTTGGTAGGGCAGCCCTCTAGGTTTGCGATAGATAATAATGTTTGTGTTTGTGGGGAAATACATTTGCGGCCTTAAGTACGCTTAACAACGTCATTAAAAATGGTCAAAAATGAGCTGAAATCGGTGAAGTTCGTTTTGGCATTCAAGTCTTTAAAGTAACTTAGTTTTTAATATTATTTTATTTAAAGTTTTAATAAATTTGTTGAGATTATAACTTTGTAGGGATTTTTAAGATGATTTAAAAGTATCATCATTTTTAAATTAATTCTACAAGTTTTATTTTTGTTACAAAATATTAAGAGTAAAAATTTGGTGGGCCTTGTGTAGTAAAATATAAGAGATTGTGTATCTGAAAGATAGTAGCTGCTTAAAGCTGGATGTTGTGAACTTAACTGCATAATTATAGTTTTTATGCAGCTAGGATTTTTTTAATTTTCTCTTGATTTTAGGTTGGGTTTCAATATCACAAAATAATGTAACAACAAGTGAAGTAAAAAGTTTTAATGGCTTGCTTAAATATTCACAAACCATTTGTACCCCAATTTATTAATCTTATAAAAGCTCTAAAAATCACAAAGGCACCGAAATATTTTTTATTTATTTAAGTTACATTTCCTGGGCCCCGAAATATGTTTTATATATTTAAGTTACATTTCCTGCCAATACATCTTTGTCACAATAAATGCACAGCAAAAATGATTCTAAGGATTACAGAAAATGCATCCTTTCAATACACTCACTTTGATGTCCCAAAAAAAAAACCCCTTTTATCCTTGCCCAAATCGTCAAGGCTTTTTATTTCCAATTTAATCCCTTCACGTGAAACTCAGTTCTCGCTTTACAATAGCGTCCGACTACAAAAAATATATATTAAAAGTGTCTACTATGTTTTATTGTTAGCTGATTGATCGAATAGTTCCGTTTGAAAATGAATCCCCCAAAATGTGCAAATGCACGTATGTAACGTTGATATACTTTTAACGCGTTTAATTGAGCATTTTATTGACCTTTACCCCAGGAGTTTTTAGTTGTTTGTTTTTCAACAAAAACTATTTCAAATTTTTAACAAAAAATTTAACTTTTACCCAAATAGAGTTTTTGTGACTGCAAAGATCCTGGGAAGGACAGAGTGTGCATTTAGTTAAAACCCTTTTTGTTTCTGCCAAAGTTTTTTCCCCAGCAAGTTTTAATTGATTGAAATTGAACAGTTTAATTCAGTTGGGGAAGCACACACTCAATTACACTTGCCAGCAATGTGTTGGTTTTGTTTGGGGAATGCTTTGAATTTAAGTTTACAGACTCTTAATTATGGTAAATATTTTTAAAGGGGCAAACATTTATTTTGGAATAGCAAATAACACTTTTTGTGACATCAATTTAAAGAGGAAACCATTAGAATTTTTACAAATTAAATTTAATATAATATAAAGAAACCCCTCCCAAGTAAGCCAGTGTCATCTATAACCACTTCAGGGAAATGCAGACCTTAACAGGCTATGCAGTTTTTTGTCCGTTTGTGGGGACGGTAACGCCTTCAATTGGGCCACCATGGGGAGTACCACCCACTCCATAATCCCGCTCCCTAGAACTCCCCCAGCAGTATGTAAATCAAGGTGGACCGGCTGAGGGCATTTATGAGAGCTGCTGCTACCCTACTGTCCACCGATACAGACTAGAGCAAACAGGGACTCCCACTCCAAATGACACCACAACTGAGAGCTATTTTTTCTGCCGCTTTTTATTCATCCTCCTGCCTCCTGCCTCCTTCCAGATATCACCGAGCCAACGCCGTGCGGTATCAGTCCGGCGCGGCCTGCCAGGGCCTCTGCATGCTCAATCATTACTGCGCCATCACGCGCCTCGACTACGATGAGTTCCGGCTCTGCCTGGAGAAGGAGCAGCTGCCGCTGCAGGGACGAGCCCCCGCTCTCGGCTCCTCCATGATACCCACATCCTGGAGCTGGCTACTAGCTGTTTTTTATGGCCTGCGCGGCATATCCGGGCTACTGCGATGGTGGGGCGGCGGGCGATGCAACAATTGCCACAACCAGCGAATTTAAGCGTTCCCGCTTAAGCGGAACCATATCAAAATGTGGGGCGGTATTGAGCCCCAGGATGCGCATGCACTCAGAAAAATAAGTCGTCCTAAATAAGGGATAATTATAATTATTGCAAAATAAACTATGAACTAGGTTTCTGCAGTATATTTAGGCCAAGGTTTTAAATAAATATTTAAAAGAAATTCTCTAAGGCTTTATTTACATTCTTTAAAAATATTTTCATTAGCAGTTTAATCGTTATATTATTATTCTCTTTTATATTATTTTTAAATATTATTGTATCAATTTAAATCTTATTTTCTATACAACAGAATTCAGAGAAATATACTTCTTAAATTAAGATTTAACTTCCATTTTCTAAGTTGTCCCTAGAATTTTAAAAACCCTAAAAATATGTTTGCAAACTAGTGTAAACAAGTATTCTTTAGATACTTTTAGACATCATTTTAAGGATTGAATGATTTCTAAAGCACCCAAGTTATATTTTTTTTTACAAGAAAACATCAAGTTAATTGTAGATCAATCGTTGCATTTAGGACGAGTCTTTTTTCCGAGTGTCCCGATGCGGATATAGATAGTAATGGTAATAGGAATGGGAAGTGGGTGGGAGGAAGCAGCAGGCGGAAGAGGTCGAGGATGACTTGCCGTTCGGGCTTCGCAATTCCTATATACAAGTATAGCGCTAATTTACTCTCAATTATGCTGCATGCGAGTCTGTGTGCGTGCCATATCGTTTGTGTGTGTGATATGATTACAAAGAATCGTCTCTGCATATGTATTCGCGGATATATATGTGTGCCCCCTATGTATATGTATATGTGTATTGTATGGACTTGGATATGTATATGTTTATCTGTATATGTACTTATTGTATATGAAATAAACGAAAAATTTTTAATGTTACTTCTGCTCCTGCTCCCTGCTTTTCCCTCTTTCGATAAATATTTAAGCAACAAATTGTGGCGTAAATAAATGTGTTAATTTGCGCAAACAAGTCAGCAGTTAAATAAAACGATTGCAGGGTAAGTGTTACGACGGTTCCCGGCTCTTTTTATGGGCAAGACCATTAAACGGCAAAAACCGCATCGCAGCCGCCGTATAAAAAAGACATTGCCAAAGGCCTGAGCCGGGCTCCCTCTCTGCTTCTGGCCAAGTCGAAGGCACATTTGTCTCACTATAGTGAGACATGCATATGTATGAGCAAAACCGTTGGAGGAGGGCTTTTCCGGATTTCCATTTCGCCGTAAATTCCCGCCAGATCATTGGTTATTGATGGAGGTTGCCTTTTTACGGCTTGAGCCATCTATTTTCTACGCTTTCAGTTTGTCAGGGATTTCTAAAGGAGTGAAATCATGATGAGTTTTCATAATAAGCGGGTGTAATCACCTCTGAATTAGTTAAAATAGATTTTATACAATTTAATTGCATACTTTTGGATGCATTTTAAATTGTTTTCTGCCACCTCTGACTATTTAACCTTTCAAAAAAACCCCTCTAGAAATATGTAATAGTTTTAATATAAGAATAATTTCTCTGAAGAATAAAATCACCCAAAACATTCCTCTCCTACAAAATATTGTCAACTTTAATCTCTTTCAAATTCACTTCAATATGAAAGCATCCTCCCAGGACTTTCCCCTTTTATTTTCCTATTTTTTCCATGCTGACTTAGATGAATTTTATATTATTTTCATATTCGACAAAACAACTGCAAAAGCAAAAGCCAAACACTTACCGTCAAACATTTCCCCCGTTGGCCAAAGTTCAGGTAAGTCACATAGTTCCGAAAACTTCCATAAAGCTGCATACGAAAGTCGTTAAGGAATATAAGCAAAAATTTAAGGAGCTCTCCCCCGGGTAATTGGCTGGCACCCGGAACCGAGAACCGAGTTAGTTTTCCCATTAGAGAACGAAATACGGATCCCAGTGCAATTATATGCATAATAGATTGGCATATCCATCTCGAAAGTCGATCCAAATACAAATGACTGCCGGCCTGATTCCGATTTGAATTTGATTTCGATGTTTCCAATTTAGTATCTGAGAACATGCCGCCAATGGCAACTAGGATACCTTGTATCGGCCGGGGTCATTTCATAAGTAATGCATGAGCGGACACCCATTGACCGCCCCCTCCAACCCAAGCGCTGTTGCCCGGTCGGTGCCAGGGTGCCATCGTGCCACCGCCGACTATGTACTACACTCCCCCTCGGTGGTGGCATGCGTGACTGTGGCACGTGACGGTCAAGTAAGTTATAGGCGAAATTCTAAAGGCCGCCTTCGAGCCAAGTTTGACAAGTTGGCCGGAACTCCGCCGGCAAGGGAGTCTCTAAAGTACGAGGCCGACAAGTTGCAGGATAAGTCGATACACCAGTAGGTGTCTTTGAAATTTCAGATTTTATTTATGTTTTAAAAATGCATACAAAAAGTTTAACTTATTTAAATCAACATTCAACATTTAATTATATTTTTTATATAATTCCTATTCTATTTAAAAAATACATTAAAATGCTTATAGAAGTGCTGGAAACAAAGTTCGCTTCGCAGTACAATTTAATGGTTGTATAAAAGCTTTCAATGCTTTTAAAACCAACTTTTTCCCACGTTTGCCTTTATAGCGAGAACACACATAATACAATAAGTTTAATAGATTTAACACAGAATGGCGGATAATTCGTTAAATTAAGCAGCAAGTTGAGTGAGGGGTTATATATAATATAATGCGGAATTTATTGAGTTCATATATTCATGCGAAAAGAAGATCAGACTAAAAGCATTTATAGATTTTTATTCTATGTACATATTTTTAAATAAATTATTAAATAGAAAGCTAATTGTAGTTTATTATTGCTGTTAAATAAATAAAGGTTATACGATTTTAAAACATTAAATTTGCATTGAATTTGAATTGAGTTAAGGCTTTAAATTTTTTTTAAAAATACAAACAAATATAATAAAATTATATTTAAGATTTTAGTATAACATATCTTAAATTAAATGTATTTTTTAGATGAATTGATAGATAATACAATGAAATCATTGGCATTTAATCAGATAATTGACAATGAATAATAAATATAATTTTTACTATAAAGAATACGCTTTTAAAATTGATCTTATTTAACATTTAATATAAGCCGTATGTACGTACGTATAAATATATAATAATTTCATTAATCTCGGCAATTATATATCATGATAAACTCCATAATTATTAATTTTAAAAAGCCTTTAAGCGATTTATTGTCTTTTCTTAAATATTCAAATTGCTCAAATTAAAAAAAGATGGTAACAATTGTTTACTACAAAATAAAACATACCTAATCATGAAAAACAAATACAGCAACTACAATTTATTTAAACATTTGAATAAAGCCATCTAATACAGAGTTCGAAGTGATAGTAAACCAAACTTAAATATATTGGTAACTGGCCAATAAGGCAGACAAGTGCCAAAGTTAAACAGTTTGTTGCTTCGACCTCTGGATAAAGCCAGAATTGGCAACCAAACAACCACAAAAGTTGCCAGCAACGAACAGGTGGCCATGGAGGAGGCGGAGGAGGACCCCACAAGGCCAGCCAAGGTAACCCGAGTCCATCAAAGTTGCACTTGCACCCTGAGCTAAAGTGACAAACACAAGCCCGGCAGATGCCAGGACACCCGCAGTCATTAAAGTTTATTAAGGAATTCTGCCAACTCTTTTCGAACGTGTGTGTGTGTGAGCAAGGACTCTAGGATCCTTTCTGCGTTTCTTGGGGGACCTTATTCTCCGGTGGCAACAACGGAGGGAACTTCAGCAGCAGGCGACGAAATGTTTTGGTTTTGCGGCTTTCGCAATTTGGCAAAGTTCGTTTCGGATTTTAACTTGAATTGGGGTTTGCCCCGGCATCATTTGGGGGCTGCGCTCCTCCATATACCATCTTCCATCATAACGCATCGGTCCTTGGCCCCCCAAGGACACACTCACAGCTCCTGTGCCGAACTTGGCAACCGAAATAATACACACGACTAAGCAAATACTTGGGAATATTCCTGTTTTGTATAAAATATGTAGTGGGTTACGGTGCAGAGTTACAAAAAATATATATTGAACTAATTGAAATATAGAGGGGGAAACCTTGTGGGAAGTTCTTTTGGAAACTACAAAATTATATATATTTTGCAAGCAATATGCAAAAAGCAATTGCCAAGTAATGTTTACATTTGTAAAATGAATTTATGGTTTTAATTGAAACTTGAATAACTTTAATTGAAGATGCCAAGTCTCTGAGTTTATTTAAAAATGAAGTAGATTTTTGTATAACAAAAATTCATATTAGCCGCATTTACATTTTCAAAAAAGATCAATTTAAACGAATTTTCGAAATCTCATAAAATGTGGTGATATGATTTACAGAGACAAGTAGTAATGTCACTTAATATTACAATAAAACAAGAAAGGAAGCTAACTTCGGCACGCCGAAGTTTGTATACCCTTGCAGAT
>JAEIIJ010005529.1:0-33559 GCA_018904815.1 Drosophila ogumai
TTATTATTTTGTCCAGAAGTTAGACTACAGGCAGTTTTCACTAAACAATTTTTATATAATTAAAAAACAAGTAAACTCTTAACTAAACGAATTTTATATATATATATTTTTTTATTATTATTTTTTAGAGGAACCCAACCATTTGACCAACGAAAATGGCGATTCAAAATCGATTCGATTTAAGATCTGATAAATCATTTGTTATAGAACTGCAAGAGCATTCAATATTCAACTGTTTTTTTCTGAGTTTTTATCCAAATTCCCAGAAAACTAATAAAAACCCATTGAACTTGAGGACTTGAAGATGTCTGAGCCGATCTTCAGATGGTTAAGTCGGGAGATCTCTTGCCTTTGCCTACTCGTAAGATATATATATTCGCCAAGTGTGATCTCAATGGACCCTCTTGGCAAAAGGTTGGCCAACGCTGTATTATGGCCTACCTACACCTGAGGTCACCTTTGTATAATCCGCCTCGGAGTTGGACCAATTTTTGGCCAACTGTTATGCGAATTCGCCAATGTCGCTCTTTCACCCGACTTTATGGCTCTGCATTTAAATATCTAAAGGCTGAGACGCCGGGATCGCGCAACTCTCGAGCGAGACGATCGCCGAAGCGATCCACTTGCAATTAACAGCCTCTTGTGTTTACATTTTAATAATTTTTATGTTTATTTATTAGCTAAAATCTCAACGGGAACTTTGCGTAACAACAAATATATTCAACAACAATGGGCGCGTCGGTCGCTTGTTAATTTAACAAGCCGTCCTCGCGCCAAATGGCAGTGGCTCTCACTGGGGGTCACCTGCTGGCCTGGCCCACTTAGAAGCGGAAGCGCTTGGCGGGCACGTTGTACTGGTAGCCGGACTCCACGGGTGCTGGTGCGGGGGCAGAGTACACGGGAGCTGGTGCGGGAGCGGAGTAAACGGGAGCTGGGGCAGGGGCAGAGTAGACTGGAGCTGGTGCTGGGGCTGGGATGTCGTGGACAGGGGGCAGGTACTCAGGAGCTGGAGCGGGAGCAGAGTAGACTGGAGTAGGAGCGGGAGCAGAGTAAACTGGAGCGGGAGCGGGGGCAGAGTAGACTGGAGCCGGGGCAGGAGCGGAGTAAACTGGAGCCGGAGCAGGAGCTGGGATGTCCTGGACAGGGGGCAGGTACTCGTTAGCTGGAGCCGGAGCAGGAGCAGAGTAGACTGGAGCTGGGGCAGGAGCAGAGTAAACTGGAGCAGGAGCAGGAGCAGAGTAAACTGGAGATGGTGCTGGGGCAGGGATGTCCTGGACAGGGGGCAGGTACTCAGGAGCCGGGGCAGGAGCAGGGGCAGAGTAAACTGGAGCCGGAGCAGGAGCAGAGTAGACTGGAGCGGGAGCAGGAGCGGAGTAAACCGGAGCCGGAGCAGGAGCAGAGTAGACTGGAGCTGGGGCAGGAGCTGGGATGTCCTGGACAGGGGGCAGGTACTCAGGAGCTGGTGCAGGTGCAGAGTAAACTGGAGCAGGAGCAGGAGCCGAGTAGACTGGAGCAGGAGCAGGAGCGGAGTACACTGGAGCAGGAGCAGGTGCGGAGTACACTGGTGCCGGAGCTGGCGCAGAGTAAACCGGAGCTGGGGCCGACGGGATGTTGAAGGTCGGCGTGGGCTTGTTGTAGTTGTAGCCACTGCCGCCCAGGTTGAGGTGGGACACATCGGCGGAGGCCACGGCGATGGCGCACATAGCGAAGACGAAGAGTTTCTGAAAGGCACGGAGATCGATTAGCGAACGGGAACGGGATGCTAGACAGGCGAAGGTGAGCCGGCGGTCGAGGTCGGCGGCTATCTTGATCGATGTGCCGCCAGTGGTGATGGGCAGGCACAGGCACAGGTACTCACCATTGTTGTTGATTTGTTGGCGCTGGGCTACGAAGTTCGTTGGATTTGCTTTGGCAAGCTTTGGTCGCAAGACGCTGAAGCTGAATGATGTCCAACTGCAGATGGGCCGGCACTTTTATACTCAAAAGCCGGGTTCAGTTCGGTCTGGTCAGCGGCCAGCTGGGTCTTCGCCGAGGGTCTTCTGCTTCTGCCTGTCAAAGTAATAAGAAGAGCAGAGCTCCGACCATTAACCCTGCCTTGGACTGGGACTTGGTATAGCCTCAAGCTTACAAGTCACAATTCATTTGGGGGTAATGAGAATATAGGCTTTGATTTTGTAATAAATTTTCAAAATGTCTAAATGTAAAACATTTTAAAAATTTTGCTAAATTTAATTTTAGATTATTTTTGTATTTAAATATAAAAATTATTAAAATAGTAATGTTAAGTACCTAATTGTGCAGCAAAGCGTAAAAAGATTCTGCCGGTTAGGGGCTATTTCTATATGTTAAACTCCCCGTTAAGAGAAATATTTTTAACCACTGTTTTAACCTGTATAATCTTTATCGACGAAAAACAGTTGAATTTGTTTATTAAACTAAACAAAGAAATGGCAAGATAGATAATTTTAGTGAAGTGTGTTGTGTCTGGTTACGGTATCCATCATAATTGTGATCTTAACTGTTAGTCTTTTTCGTTTGGATAAATTAGCGATTTAATTTTACGACATATTTATCTGGTATAATCTTTCTCAGACAGGATTTAAACAGTAAAAGGAGCAACTGGACCTAAAAAAAAATTGAAAATATTATATGAATATATTTTTAGCAATATTTTCAACATTTCTAAGTTATAGTATAATAATATAATAAATAATAAAATAATAAATACCATTTTAAATTATTTATTTTGATATTGAAAGTTGAGGTGAATGGCATGGAATGACCACAAAAATAGTAGTGCAAATGCAGTATATTTGAAACTGAAACTCAAAACATAAGATAACATAATGTAAATGGGTTTTATATTCCCAGAGCTCAGTGGAATAAAACCCCGCATGCACGGCGCTTAAAATAACCCCTTTGGCTCAGCCCAGGGTTAAAGCCGGCGCTCTCACCTTCTCACCTGGCGTGTGCGCCTGCGTGGCCGCTTACCGCTTACCGATCGCCGTTATCGGAAGATTTGGATGGGTTTTGCAATGTCAATAGGGCAGCGGCACGGCAGCCGAGCGGATGGGCACGGGACACGCCAACACGCATTTGCATTTACATTCGGATGCGGGGGCAGCTGCTAGCTGCTAGTCGCCGCTTTAAGGGCCGCCGGCTAAGGTCAGGGGTCAGTTGATCGAGGCACTTCTCACATTCCGGCTTGGCTTGAGGAAATTCGTCTTGTTTGACTCTTAGCCGGTGCTAATGGCCAAACTACACGCTCGGCCAAGCGCAGCTTGTCCGGCTCAAGGATGCCCGGCTCGGCTTAGCCTCAGTGAACTTGTAACTAATGAAAACGAAATGAAAAAGCCAAACAGAGAGACGTCCACCGCGGTGGCTTAATTAATTTGAATATTATTTAGGGTCCGGCCCCGTGTAAAGCCCCCGAAGCTGAGCGTTTAATTGTGGTCTTAAGGGCCACATTAACTACCAATATATTGTTGGGGGTTTTGTCTGGCCCGCTGGCCGCTTTTGCCATATTTTTTTGCCCAATCGTGAGGTGGCATTTTTCCCGCTCGTCAACACCTTGTTTAGGGACAGTATCGATGTCAGTATAAACTGAGAAAAAAATCGAATACTATTTAAATTAAAAAAACAAATCAGGGGAGTTTAAAAAGCCTGAGGAAGAATTTTAAATTTTTAAAATAATATTTTTTACGTGTAATTAGGCATCAGAAGCAATGCAAACTAATTAAGAAAGATATATAGCATTTTTTGTGACAACATTTTCATTCACAAATATAATATAAAAAAACAAATCAATAAAATATAAAAAAATAAAAAACAAAAGGCTGAAATTTGCATAATTATTAATCGATTGTATCCATTGAATTGAAGTATTTATCACTGATAATTAATAAAAATACAATAATATGATATTGTTTTAAGCTTTACATTTAAAATGCTAATACTAATTGATTATCAGATTTACGAAATATCATTTTGATGTGTCACAGATATGATTTTCTTTATAACAAATAATATAAATATAATAATATATTTATTTAATTTAAAATTTAAAATGCTAAACAAATCGATTGTCAGCTTTACGAAATATCATTTTGATGTGTCACAGATACGTTTTTCTTTATAAAATATATTTTTTGTTGTGTATTCGACCTTCAGCCGACATCCCCAGCAGCAGCGACAATGTGTCTGCGCTTTGTTTATTGTTGTTTAAAAGCTAATCGAAGCCCCTGCATATTGGTTAATTTTTAATGCATAAATGCAGCAGCTGAAAGCATATCTCACTCTAAACGAAATCAATTCATAAGGTGTCGCGAATTTGCTTAGCCTACTTTAGGAGTATCGAATATCATCTGGAGACTTGCAGATAAAATATATATATCTTAGGCAGATGGCCAGCACAAGAGGCGTAATCCGTTTTAATTATGCCATTTAAGAGGTTCACACAGCAACAACCAACAGCATGGCTTGCATAAAAATGTATTTTGCCCCCCAGGCCTCACTTAATTAACCAATTAGCTAACCATATTCAATGAAACACAAAATAAAACCAAAGTATCTACTAAAAACGATGGCTGTACGCCCAGAATGCTTTTGTTGGTCTTAAGGATGATTAAAAAGACAAAATTAACATATGGATTGCAGGCTTTGCACATTTGCATATATGCGCCATTTATCATCCGAAATGTTTCCCAATAAATAATGTAAAACCGGCGGCCAAGCCAATATGTTTGACTTTAATTAGCCAGTCGGTTTGCTTACCACAAACGGAGATCAAGCTTAAACGGTGGAGCGAAGCTTTTGGCCATAATAAGAAGAGCTTTTCCCAGCCGAGTTATTAATGACTTTATTAGAGACGCTCTTTAACAGCAATGAAACTAAATGATTGGCTTTAAAACGTCTGACCCAGTTGGGCTATTTCCGGAACATGAAGATAATTAAATGAGGTTTAAATTGGCAACCAAATGTTTAAGTAATATGTCGCTAAAAACAGAAAATGTAGTTATTTAGGGTAAAATGTAACTAGTAAAGCATATCTCTAAATATGTACCATAAACGAGGAGACTAATATCTAAGCCTAAAAAGAATTAACTTTAAGTTTACAATATAAACCAATGTCACTTTTTAAATTTAACGTATAATTATTTAACCTACAAGAATCTAGCGGAGTTCGGAACCATGGATTGGTATTCAAGTAAAAGCGCCATCTCCACCTCTACAGGATATGGTACTTTTGGTCGCTCTAACCCCATGCACTGACGATCTGGCAGCGCTGGTCGCCCCTGGCACGAGCGACCCGCGTTGCCAGACTTTTCGTTCACGAGCGAGCAAAAGTACCAGATCGTCCGTTTTTAGCTTTTTTCCATCGGAACTGGCATCACTATGACAACCTATATATACGAGTGAAACTCACCTCACTAACTGAAATTTTCACGGCCGGTACGCGGACATCGATGTTTTCGATGTTTTAAGGTAAAACAACAGACTTATTCGAGGCGTGAGTTTTAAACAGTAACTAAATAAAAAATAAGAATAATTAAGCGAGTCAAGCTGGCTATATTGACGTCATAAAAACAAAGCATAACGGGAAAACATCAGTCGTGGAAATTAAAATTAACTAATTTTGTAAACAAATGTTTGTTATGGTCAATCAAATCAATCGCAATTAACAACAAATGTTGCGCCTAGAGCGATTGCCGAGTGAAAAGAGTGTCCAAAAGCCGCGGATTTGCCGACAATTTCGGTGCAATTAAGGCTGTGCATAATAAAAACAAATCAGAATTTCGAAACCTTTCTCAGTCAGCGAAATCGGGAGAGCAACGTCAATTTTCGTGTCACGCCATCTCGCTCGCACCGCAAAGGTCGTTCGTTGCTGCCAGTGTTGATGTGTGGGGGCCTGTGTGTGTGTGAGTGCTTTTTGGTTGGAATATGGAGAATATACGCGAAATAAAATGCATGAGGGCATAAATTAAACGAAAGCTGCATGTGAAAACAGAACCAAAGTTAATTCTCGTGCAGGCAAAAGAACAACGAATGACGAGAGCGCGCAATAAGATAAAATTGAAGGTTATTCTCTGTGCGTGTGTGTGGGTACTCCATTGTAAACAAAAAAGCAAGTGTTGAGCGAGGGAGAGAACGAGAGAGTGAGAGAGCGAGAGAGCAGAGCGGAAGAGCACTTGGCTAGAGAGAGCGCACGCTCGTTCTCTGGCCCGCTCGCTCGCACGAAGAAAGCGGAGCACAAAGCGACGCTGAAAATGTCAATAAACTCTGCAAAAGGTGAGGAAAAACGCAACAAGAGCGCCGCTGTCGTGTAAAATAAAGCCAAGCGGCTCGGCTCTCGAAGAAAGCAGAAAGGCAAGTGCAAAACAGAACACGGTGCGTGTGTGTGTCGAGTGTGTGTTTGTGTGCTGGTGTGCGAGAGTGTCGGTTCTGTATGTGCAGAAGAGTTTTTCTGGTTTCGCTTTGCCTGCAACAGCAGCTTCCGCGTTTGCGGCTCCAACAAGTTTCGTCGTCGTTCCTTTCGCGGCTGCACTTTGTTTTTTATTTTATTGTCCATTCTCGCTCCGCGTCCGTTGCCGTTCTTAACCCATACAAGTGCGCCGCCTGCACATGGAATCGGGATGATGAGTAATTTACCGTTATTAATTCGCAGGTGAAAAATTCAAGTGCAATAATTTCCCCCCTTGCCGTCGTCCCCACGCGAAAGGCTAAGGAGAGTCAAAGTCAAACACTGATTGACATGCAGAGCGCCAGCTAAATTCCGCAATAAAAATGTGACAAACTGATTTCCAGCAAAAAAAAACAAAAAACCAACCAACTACTAAATTCCCAACTGGAACAGTACACTAAAGTCTTGTCAACGACGGAAACTCATTATTAGGGAAAACCCATCAAACTCATATTAGACTGAAGGAAACTCTATTGGACTAACTTGATTTAATTTTGAAATGGTGAGTTAATGGATTTTATCATTAAGATTTTATTATTTGTTAGTGGAAGTTGTATGGAAAAAAAATTTTTACTCTATCGAGGCACATTTTCTTAATTTAATTTTGCTTAAATTTACTTAATTAAAATAATTTTTTTCTGAATTGGATTTTTAAAAAATTGTTTAGAGAAAATCGCGAAATATGTGAATCCATGAAATTATTTTGTATCTCAGCAAGTAGCTCTACATTCAAAAGGAAATCTCCCACCAGCGGTCACACTTGAGGCCTTGCTCCGCAAAGCTCACGGCACTCACCACGAAAAAGGCCTTTCGAGCCCCTGAAATCAAAACAATTTAATTAACGCCCCAATCCGTGGCACACGGGGGAAGGCAGTTATAAAGGGGAACGACAGGGGGAAGTGACTGGCCGGGCCACTTCAATTCATAAGCAGTGAAATGTAACGGCGCCGCTGGTCACTTGAACTACTTTCATATGGCGGGGGCTCGAGTTCGGACCCCAATTTGGGCTGAGTCACCCGCTTGGAGTGCAATTGCAGCGAATGGCTCGAAGAGAAACGGATCGGAGAGAACCAAATTGCACTGAAACAAAGTCTAAGTACTAATTAAAAAACAAAGTGTAAACAGAGGAATTTGATAAACGCAGAATAAGTCGTAGTTGCAATTTATTTTCAAACGAAAAATGGCAATAAACTAGTAAATGTTTTAATAGTATTATTTATTTAAAAAAAAACCTTATTTAAAGCATCGAGGGTTTAGAAAATTATAAATTTGTGTTTAAAAAACTTCAAAAAACACTTTAAGATACATATATTGTTTGAGAGAGACTTTTTCCCCAAGTGCATGCCACCGGAAATCGTTTCGACAACGACTTTGGCTACAATGAATCGGGCCCAAGCAAAAGGAGAGCAGAACAGGGCTCGATCAGGGAGTGTTTCTGGGGAGGACGGTGAGAGGCAGAGGCAAGTCTCTTAACAATATGGCCCAGGCACGTTTTGAACTCTACCTACCACACATTTCTTCTGACGAGTCTCCGGCTCTTTCTGCTTTCGCGTGTGGCTTGACCCAGAAAAATCGAAGACTCGCCAGAGACAGACAGAGTCTTGGCCCGTAGGTGCTGCCAATTCTACTGATGAGGTTGCGCTTGGGTCTTGGGACTTGGAACCGAAGTTCGGGCTTTCGAGGAGCTGCAGAAGCGGTTGTCTCATAAAGCATTTTAAATGTTGGGCTCATTATTATTTTGACTACGTCGGCTTGCGGTTTTTGTGTTTATTGGCTGCAGTCTTACCTTCTTTTCATTTTGTAAACTGGGTTTATGTGCGGTCCTCGCCAGCTTCGGTGTGTTCCCCTCTTCCCGCTCTTCTTTCTGAAGGTTAACCGCGAGTTTTGTAAGTTGATTGGCTGCGGCGGCTGTTGGTTGGTCCATCGCGTCTGGGCTTGTTTATGTTCTTGAACTCTTTTTAAGTGTTTGCGGCCTCAAATGTTAATTTACAGCTTTTGTTGCCATAACTCAGGTTAAAGGCAGGTGTGGAGGGGTGGGCCTGCCCAGGGGAGGTCGGATCGGCGAATTGGGACTTTAATGTGGCGGTGATGCGGTTTTCGAGGCGTGCAACTAATTTATGATTATGCGTATTTGTAATTGACAATAAGCGTAATGCATGGTTTTTTGGTTTTATAAACTTTGTAAGTCTTATTTACAAGGGTAAATCTAAGACGATTGTATTTGATTCATATAGTTTTGAAATCTTTAAAAAAACCCTAATCTAATGAAAGTAAAAAACAATCTCTGCCAAATTTATTATTTAAAACGCTTTGTTCTCTATAATTTGCAAAATGTCATCACTGATATTTAAAGAGAGAAATAAACCAAACCATTATTTTAGTATTTGGTACCCCTTTTCTGGCTTAAACCCATCGCTATGGAGATTATAATTTGTCTGGCCATATCTCTTGTCGATCTTGAACTGCCACAACGGCGGCGGCAGCAACGACTCAACTATTTTTCGTTTGTACGTCAGTTGGGTGCCATGCCAGCTGTTAACCGGTTCTCGGATATATCTTCGGGCGTTCCAACTGCCATCGATCGCCCCCTACTCGCCGCCCCCACTTACAGTACATAAATCGTTACAAGCTTCAATAGCTTCGACATCCGCCTGCTCCTCCCCGGCACCCCGTTGGCTTTGACTCTGACTGCTAATTAGCAGTTAACAATTGCAACATTGACCTCCTCACCATAATTCTTGGCTTCTTCTGGCTCGCACACAGCCACAGCCACAACACGACAGCAGCGAGTAAGAAGACTTTCTGCTTTGTCCCATTGTCTGGGGCGGGAGATCAAACTATAAGATACAATAACATGGCAGCAGGTTTACCTTGTTGTAACCTCGCCAAAAACCTAAAATAGAAAAACAAAAAAGGAGAAGCTGAGGCTGTAGAAAGAAAAGAAGTCATCTTCTGCTCTCTCCAAGAACAAGGGTAAAAAATTAAAAGCCAGACCATTGTAGTTTAAATTTTCTATAATTTTTTAATATATTTTTTAGAGGTTGTATTCATTTGAATCATATTTTGTTTTTAATAGAGACTTTTCTTAAAGCTATGAAGTTCGGAATTAATGCATTTAAACTTATTTTATATTTAAATTAAAACCTTTATCTTAGGAATCCAATTTTCAACAATTACAGATTTTAAATTAAGGTTGAACTCTAACCAGTTTTATATAAATCGGTCAAATTATTATATTTTAAATCAGGTTATTTCAATTTTAAAATAAAATAATTCTTAAAATTCCATTTTATCTTACCATATCAAAATTTGTATCTAGAGCTTAGACCCACTCTAAAAGAGTATTTAAAACTTGGAAACTATTTGTTAATTCTTTCCTGTTTTTGGCCAGTTGCAGTTGCCTGTCGCTGTCTTTTGCCGTCTTGCTGTTGTGCCATTTTGTTTGATTTTTGCAACTGGCAACTTTACCAATTGCAATAACTGTGCAGTTGCTGGTTGCTCGGTTGCCGTTGTATGTTTCAAGTTGCCGTTGCCGTTGCCGCTTTTTGTTTTGTCTATACGTGTCTATATAAACATGATCGCTTTGGCCAATATCTTGGCTCGGTTCGGCTAAGCTCGGCTCGGCACTTTTCCGTTTGGCGTTGGTAGGTGACGCGGGGCCACAGTAAAAGACGAAAAACATGTTACCCAAATGTTGTTGCTGCTGCTGCTGGGTGCTCGTTGCAGCAACTCACTGGTTGTGCAACAATTGGAGGCATTTTTGGACTGCAGTTGAACTTTTGTTGCAGACAAAAAAGGAACGTATGAATGTGTGCCCCGGTAGTCGGCCCGAAATGATTGATAAATCAGATTAAACCTAAAGCTGGCTTCATTTACTTGAATAAGGGTCTTAGAGTCACATATATCTGATAAATAAAATGTATTTTGCTAGTTTTTAATTGAACAAGGCAACTAAATATTAACTTTGATCATAAAAATCTCAGTCTAATCTTTTAATATAGATATTTTTCATCGCTATCATCACTTTTTAGATCGGCACACCCATCGCATTAATAATAACTCTGTGAATGCCAACGACCCATCAACAGACTCGGCCCTTGTGTCAGTCAGTCACTCAATTAACGAGAAAACCAGCGCAGAGTTAACAGAATGCTGAGAATAAATGAATTTTCATGTTTATTTATTTATAACACTGAAGGTCAGCTAATAAATCCCCGAGAGCAACGCCAAAGGAGCTACACAAACCATCAGGGTCCCGAGCCGGTCGAAATTTATAACCATTAGCCATTAATTTATGCAAAGAAGAAAGAATAACTTGATGAATAAGAAGAAGCTGCCGGGGATCATGCTCTGCCCGGCTCTTCTTGGGTTCGGCACCGAGAAATCGATAAAAATCTCATCAAATTAAAGCAAAACGATAAAAATTGATTGGCGTATGGCTCCAGACAAACGCCTTACAAGACCCCTATTGCTTCGGCTTGATCGTTAGCTTTTCGATTGGGGTACAAGCTAGGTTTCTCAATCGAGAAGACAACTCGAAAGCTGCCGTGTAGCCAATAAAATGCCTTCGGAAACCTATTCTAATGCGACGCAGAGGCTGACAGCGATCCAACTCCGGGGCTCTTCTCGCTCCACAATTCCTCTGCCATTTTTGCTTTGCGAACTGCCTTCGTCCGATGACTAATCACTCGAAAATTGCCGCCATCGTCTGAGGTCTGAGACTTCGGGCTCCAGTTTGTTTGGATAATTTGATTTGTGTGCCATGACCAAGAAGTATTGTACGCAAATAAAGAGCACAATCCAATGGGATGAAGAATATATTTTTCTAAATTAATTAAAAGAATACCTGGTTAACCTGAGAAAAAACGAAATAAAACCAGGAGGTTTTTGATACAAATGATTTTATAAATTATTAATAATTAATTATTATATTTTGAATGGAAATGTTAAAAAATTAATGGTGCCTAATTTAAGGTATACATAGCATATTTTAGAATATAATTTTTTAATCAACAGTATTGTTTTTTCCCTGCTGACGCTTTACCCTGCCCTCGTTTGTGCTCGCCTTCGGTTTGGTCCTCTTTGCTGCTTTGGTTGATTGGTTCCACTCATTCTGCCCGTTCCACCTTTGCTCCCCCGCCAGAAGAAACGTGTTCTTCCTGCTTCAGGTTTCTGTAGCTCGGCTCGGTTCAATTCTCCGCTTTCAAGAGCTCGTTTCGCCTTCGAGACATACTGTTTGAGTAGCGCTCCTACCAACTTATGACGCATGCTTGGCGTTTCCTAGTTTCAACCTGAAAAATAAAACATTGAGTGGATTTGCTGTAGCATAATTTCACAATTTCTCACAATAAAAATAGTAATTATGACAATTTATTTTAAAAAAGAACAACAAAATAATAATATAAAATTTTACATCATAAACGAGCGCTGTTTTAAGTAGCTTTATTTCTTTAGCTGTCGATATCAGTTAACTCAAAGAAATCTTTAGCTTAGAAAACAAATCATGCGATTGGAGAGACGAACAGGTTGACAACGCCCGGTTATTTATTGTATCCATCTCCCGATCTGGAATACAGTAGTATCGCAAAAAAAAGAATTAAAGTCGCGTATACAAAAGAAATTATCACATTTCAAACAGGAAATACTCACACACGAACATAATTGAGAACCACAGAAAGCGAAGAGCGTTGCGAACGTTCCCCCCCACTACAGAAAGTCAAGCAACGACCTTGGGACGCCGTCTATAAAATATAATTCTGATGTGAGCGGTATGAGTGTGTACAGACCGAAAGAATCAACAAATCGCTCGCCGCGTTTTGGCCAATGAATCATTCGATTCTGTTCTATTGCAGCGCAATTATATAATCCGATAGACATTCTGGCTGATTTATTTTTCGTTTGCTCTCGAAAATCTTGGTCTCGTGACGATCCCCCCGCATATCTCGGTCTAGTAGCGGTTGGGGAAAAAACCGCGAAATCAAATTAATCGAGCAAATATTTGATAGATAACTAAACAAAATTTTGATAAACACCTGTTCCACTTTGAATGGGTTTAATTGCTTCATATACAAACGGACGGTTGCATAGAAAACGTATGAATGTGACCTTATTAATTAAGTTTGTGATAAAAATTGCAAGATCATTCCTTTGATATAATTATAAACCTCTTCAATAGAGTAAGGTTAGACTTACAGCAAAGCAATTAATAAACTCACCTTTAATAGTCAATAATAATATTTAAACGTTCGATTTGATAATGATTATCGCATAGATTTATTGAATGAATACTACTTTGGTACTTAACGAACCTAATCGAACCTTAATCGAGTAGATAAGAAAGTTCATAAGACTTGCCCCGTTGCTGCTATGACTGCATGTGAATTCCTTCAATTATCCCATTTTACACGCATATTCATTTTCATTTAGGTTTACCTCAGTCCCATCTCCATCACCGACTCGTTTATAAAATGGAGATCAAAACAAACCGCTGAAAACGGCTGGAAACAGGCTTGTCCTCCTTTTTCGAACTTTATTCGAGTTTTACCCAGTCTGCTAAGCCTGCTTTGACCGTTCTCTGGTGCCTTAAAGCGCCTGAATAAGACATAAATCCTTGAAATTATGTTTGAACCGCTCCTTGAGGTTCGATTCCCTCCTTTTTCTGTCTGTCCCCATGTTTCAATACCCTTGCTAAAGGCATTCCAACTTTGACAATAACTTGGCTGCCCTAATAATAATAATATGGTAAGGGAATAGCTGATTCCTGTGTATTTTTCCAGAAAGTGTATACATACGAAGATGGAAAGGGTATTCTAAGCGCCGGTTCTCTTTAGCTTAGACGCTCCTTTTTTTGTTTCGCGCCTTGCCACACTTTTGATGTTCTTTTTTCTGCTTTATTGCATTGTTTGCCGGCTGCTCCTTCGGCCTCCCCTGCCCCCACACCCTGAGACACCGTCCCCCACGAACTTGATTTGTTTTGATTAAGGCGAGCCTTATGATTCTCCTGTTGCTTGGTCTGCTTCTCCGGCTTTGTCTGCTCTGCCTTTTGTCGGGACTTAATGTTAATGTGATGGAGTGGCCCGCTTTGAAGGACATTCGCTTAATTTAGGACCTGAGAAAACATATATTTCGAAGCGTCGCCATTTATGGCGTCTCTCGTCGCCTTATTCTCGGGATATATTGTTATTATTCTGAAAGGAAGCTGCTAAGATTTACCAGTTCATTGCAGTTCTCAATTCGATCTGTACGTATCGATAAACGAACAAGTGTTAAAGTAGACAGTAGGCTTACATTAACCTTGATTGGACATTAAACCACGAATTATGTATACTTATAATAATAAAATAAATTATAATAATTTATGGGGAATTTGTTGTGATATTTACGGTTCCATGGATTTTTGTAAAAGAGTTGTCACAAAATTAGCGAATTGACAGGACGCAATTTACAAGAACAACTAAAAACTACCGAAGAGAAGAAACTCAGTGGAAGCTTCGAAGGGGCAATCGGAGGCAGAGAACTCCAAGAAGAACAACGAAAACAAAAGACCATAAAAATCAACTCGAGGAACAGAGCAAAGAGATCATTGGACACATTTGCGGGAAAAAGAAGACATAAAGAACCAAAGAACCAAGAAAGCACAGAGAAAGAAGAATGGGAGTGGGGGGGGGTGGTGGCACAAGATGAGGAACGGACAAAAGAAAGGCCAAATACGTTCAATTCCAGGCGGTAGAAGAAGAGGCAGCAGCAGCAGAAGCAACGACGACTTGTTGCCAAGAAATAAAAAGAAACTCAAACCTAAGCTCGAACTCAAACAAAAGCAAATGCGGCTCAGAAGAGGAAGCCACGAAAGAGAAATGCGAGAGAGCCAACAACAAGAACAGCGAAAAGCAAAAATAACACGTCATGCTGACTGCCTTTGCCTACACTCTCTTCACCCTTCCTTCCACACCCGCCTCCATCAGCACTCCCTCTGCTTTGGCTCTTTCGCCTGTGCCAAGAACAAGTTGTAAATGAGGCAGAAGAACGAGAAAGGAGAGCCAAAGACAGAGCGAGTGCCAGAGAAGGGTCATTGGCGGCCATTGACTTTGTCTCGCTGATGACCTTGCCCGAAAAATGTAATAGTAAAGTGAAAAAAAAAAAACTCGAAATGCACTCGCAGCGACAAAGAAGGCGCACACACAAACACACGGCAGATTGGGGAGCTATGCGCTGTGCGCATGCAGCTGTTGACAAACTGAGCCCTCGAGTGCGAGCGAGACGCGGCGAGGGAGCTTGAGAGAGGAGACCAAATAGATAACGGACATGGGGAGAGAAGAGAAGAGAAGACGGCAGACTGCATTTTTGGGCACAGGGCCAAGGCGAATGGAGCAACGGTTCTTCTGGGAGGCTGATAGGAGGGGGGAGGTTCAAACATACAATGTATCTGAACCTAAAGGGGTTTTCCTTTAGTGTGAGTGTAAATTTGTAGGATTTAAATAGGAAGTTTTATGGTACAAGAACTAGTAATATTAAAATAATACAATTTTTTAGGGGAAAAAATTAATTAACAATTGTATACATTGGAAAAGAAAAAAAGATACAGCTAAATTTTTTTTTGTTAATTAAATGTTAAATTAAATTACCTTTCTTACCTTCGAATTAATCGTTATAAGTAGGGCTTTTACAGCAAATATTATTTTATTCAACTAAAAACATCATAATGGTTAACTATAGATAAAAATGCATTGTAACTTTATGTAGATTTCAGAATAACCTGACTCGGATTAACTTTGCATTTTATTTCTAAGCGCTACGGCTTCGCCGCCCCTCTCCCCAATCGATAATCAAAATGCCTCGGCTCAATGGCAAACAATCGTGCCATTTTATCGATTACACAATAACACTTAATAAATTGCAACCTGCCAAAAACAGTTTGATCAACTCAACCAAAACCCACTGGTTGCATCTAGCCGAATGCCAACACGCATGCGGGGTAAATTGCAGTTCGACGGCTAAAGAACAGCTCAGCTGCATTTGGCTGAATGCGATCGCAACAACCTTGTCCCAAAACAACTTGCCAGTGTTTCAGTGCAGTTTTTTAGCCAGCAGCTCGCAGTTGTTATTTTTTTTAGTTTATTTGTTCGGTTTTTCTTACTTCAGCGTCGTATGCATGTGTAGTTTGCACGTACGCGTCGCGAGCTGGCTTTTGATATTAATTAAACGCACGCAGCCGGACCAGACCAGACTTGGACCAAGTCGGAGTCGAAGTCGAAGTCGCATTTGGAGCCATAGCCGACGGCAACGAGACCTGCAATGTGCCCACCCAGCAGCACAGCAGAGATGCTGAAACGAGTTCCAAGAGAACCAGGGGACCAGCTTACAAAAAAATGGAGAGAAACGAACCCAAAGCGGGTCCAACTGGTGTTGCGGCTTAGAAGCAATAAAAGAGCTTAAAAAAAGAACGATTAAGTAGAGTGCCCCGACTATCAGATACCCGGTGCTAATAATAACTGAGACTGAATAACATTATACTCATTTAAGTAATATTTATATTAATGAATTCATGTTGTTTATGTTGATATTAGTCTCCAGATCAAATTTGTATTCAGGCTCTTAGCTTTTGGTTTATAATTTCGTTAAAGGATTTTATGAGTTTCTGAGTCTCAGGATCTCTCAGGATACGATATATTCCATCTACTTTGGCTGCTAGTTACTAGTATGCTTCGTTACTAAAAAAAAATCCATGTGTGAGGCGATTATTTTACAACGCATTGCTGGTGGGCGGTCGTTGGGCTCTATACACTAAAAAAAAAGCTTTGGTTAAAGTGTAATTTAAATCAGAGAAATCTAATTTGTATCTTAGATTTAAGTAATACCTAATAATAAATTTTAAAAATATAAAATCTATGAGATATGAATCTCATGAATTGTTAAATTGCATTTTTTTCTGGCACTGCAGCTTAAGGTGAGCCCTGGCTCTGGTCCATCGAGCTCCTTTGCATGCGCCGCTGAGCAGAGCTACGAGCTTTTTAATGACTGTTTAAGAGGCCTTCTGGTGCTGGCCTTTCCTTGGCAAATGCAAGGCGCAACGCAGTGAAGTGGCTGCTGGTGGCACTGGGTAACCAACCGGACAGTCCAAGAGGGAGCCCTCGTCATGGGAACGTCTCAACGATTTTTGTTTACTTTTTCCATTGGTTTCTGAATAGACTAGGTATTCTTATTAATTTTATATAAAAAGACGCCATTAGTTGCCAAATGTGGTTTATTATGCAATGGGAATTAATAAACGGGTTACGAACCCCAAATCAAACATATAGAGAACACTTCTGGATAGGAATCGGCTGGCTTGTGATCCGGGAACTCAGTATAGATTTTTTTGTTTATGAGCAATATTCCCAACTACCTTGAGTCTAGAGGAGCCGTGTCAACAGCTGCAAAAAAAAAAAGTGAAAAACAAATTAAAATTAAAAAGAGAAAGTAAACAAAATAAATTACAAATGTTATAAATAAACTTTCGTGAACAAAGCGATTCCCGCCGTTATCGTTTGTTGATATTGATAGTGCGTCCAAGTCTGATGATGATGGTGGTAGGTTGAAGGCCTCGCAGCTGATAAACCAAACCCACAGAAGGAGGTTCTGCATATGGACTGACAGGGAGTGCCAGTCATAAAAATGCAAAAATAAAAAAAGTCTAAAGAGCCGACTGGAAAAATAATAAAAATGAAAATGCGCAAGCGTAACATTTCCTGTTTGTCCAACGGTAAACTGTAATTGTTATGCAGACGACGAAGACTGGCCTCTGCGGCACTGCAACGCCCCGAAAATGCCTGGTTCTGTCAGGCACCACTACCGGGTGACGGGACGGTGGCCCCCAGGTGCTTCAGGCTGACTCCCGGAGTGCGTCTGTCTTGGATTCGTGTTGGCCATGTTGACAAAGTCATCTCCTGGTGTCTTGTGGACTGTGCAACCAAACTAGTTCGTTTTGTTTACTCTGTTTTTTTTTTTTTTGCACTGCGAAGATTGATTAAGATTTATCTTATCTATCGGAGACGGGTTCTGATTTCTGAGTCTAAACACTTTCGGGAAGATTGTGGAACTTATTTTATTTGTAAAATTGCCATGCAATTTTTGCTTGTATTAGAAAACTTAGATCTCTTTACAAATTATTTGTAATCATTTGGACAATATATTTTTCTCAGTGTTATTCTGCCATTAGTACCGGTTTTTTGCCGTTTCTATCTTTTGTGCCATTACAAGGCAACGGTGGCCATATCGATGCGAGACAAGAGACGAGACCTGACGCACCTGTTGAAAATCAAGTTCTTTTAGTTGTCTGCATATTTATATACATATATAGTTAACGATATATGTATGTGTACTATCGTATAGATAGAAGTTATTTTTTTTTAGCAGACATTAACTTTTAATTTATAATTTTCCGAGGCAATGTGTCCACAAATGGTAATAGGAAACTCTGCAACTAAGACCGTCATTGGCCACGACCACGCATTTCTCAATCACCGTACGCCTATCAACTGGTCAATTTATGCAGTGGGAAAGTGCTGGTCATTCAGGTTAATGCAAGATTTAAATAAAAATAAAATATAGAAAATTCTAATTAATTACATTTTTAATATAGATACATTTTCTGTCTTTTTAAATAAATAAACTATTTAGTGTTTAATTAAAGGGTAAATAAAAGTAGGAATTTCTAAAGATATTAATAAGAATAAATTGGACATTTTTAAGCGTGAAAGAACTTACAAATTTAACTCTACACTCTTTAAATACTGAAAACTGATCAACTTGTAATTAAAATTTTGGATTACAATTTCAAAAATAAAACAAAAAAGTGAAGCTTAATCTGGGTGTGGTGTGTTCTTCGTCTTTGGCAAAATATTTCGAGTTAATATTTTGCGCCACAACTTCTACTTGCCAACTTGCCTTGCAGTTCTGACTGTAACCCATTGCGCCTCGCAGTCATGACAGCGCGCTGTTGGTGTTTTGCAATTTGTTTGCCATTTTCCATAAGCCAACTTCTGTTGCACATTATGCTAATGACATGCCTATGTTGCCGCCCCCATCCCCCACCCGGCCACGCGTCCAGCCATTCGTCTCTTCGGGTCGAGGTGATTAATCAAAAAGCTTGCAGCGCCGGCAGAGACACACTGCAAAAATGTTGCCCCGATGCCAGGTAATGCAATTTGCAATTGTTGGACCCGCAAACCGATCCCCGATCCCCACCAGCAGCTCTACGAGTTCAATCCCAGTTGGTGCTACGGCCATAGACATAACCCGGCTCTTTGTTTGCTGTTGGCGAAAGGTGTCGGAGGTGTGTGTCCGTATCTGTATGTGCTGCTGCTTTGTCTATCTCTGGAGCGTGTTAAAAATTTGCTGCAGTTCAAATTGGTCGCTTTGGTTTCTGTGATGATGCAAGCATTCAGGATTTGAATGGGTGTTGGAATGTGCCACATTAATGGTGCTTTGTATCGTAATTACAGAGAGTCTTAATTAAGTGCTTAAGTATTTGTTTTTCAGTGCGAATTTTAATTAATTTAATTAATCAGGGTTTTTGATTATCAGTTCGAACTACTTGAGAGTTCTTGCTTAACCCCGAAAAGAATAATTTGAAATTCAGTTCCTATTTCGTTACCTTTAACTTTTTTCATGACAAGCTTGAGCTGTTGTAATTCAGACCCAACGGACTACGAGAAATAATCCCTGGGGAACGCAAGGCCAACAACATTACTTGGGGCTTTATACACCCACAGAAACCCTCAAGCTCCGAAAGGGGGCGCCGTGGTCTCCAATTAGAGCACCCTACCAACCCCCATTGGCTTTGGCTTTTGGGGGTGCAGATCCGCAATAAAAAAAAAACGGCCGCTTTCATGTCACGCATAATTGAAAGCAACTTCCTATTCAGTGGGCAACTCCGACGTCAACAGAGATATCAACCACCCCCAAAGCAAAGGCCGGGGACCGACGGATAGGAAGGAGTCGGGAAGTCCAACCCTCGGAGCTTGTGCCCCACAAAGCATGTCAATGTCATGAATATTATTGACATGGATTTCCACCCACACAAAAACCCCTTACTTACTCCTCCCTTGCCACAGAGTACGCCATGTTCTTTCTAGGGGGCGCATTTCCGCGGAAACAAAAAGAACACAAAAAAAAGGAGAAAAAAAAAACTGTGAAGGTCAACCCCTTTGCCAAAGCCCGGAGGGGAGTTTTCCCATGTAACTGAAGTTGCCTTCGATGGCCTGTCAAAGCCAGAGCCTGATAAAAATCGATAAGCGACAGACGGCGAACGAGGAACACCGAACTCCGAATGGGCGGTGTGGAGCCCAGAGCCCAACCCGCTTATTGTCTCGGTCAGCGGACTTGTCGTGCCATTAGATTACCCCGCTCGACTGGCTGAACCGAGCTGAACCCGACTTGGTTTCAGGGACTAGTCGAATTGCAGCAAAAGTGCAGAAACTGTTGTTCGGTCTGTTGCCGAATTTGGGAATACTCTTAAATATTAGGGAGTGACAAGAGTTTTTAGTGTTTTTTGTTAGATTTTCCAGGGCTTTGAAGAATTATCTTCTTATGTATGTCGGCTGTAGCGAAGTTCAATAAACCTTGAGATTAAATTAATAAATTCGTGCAAAAAGATTAACCTTAGATATAATTTTAAGGTAGAGTATAGGAACTGTAGAATCCCCCGGTATGCATTCGTGTCCCGACTGTTGTTGGGGAGTGTAATGCGATAGCGGCGCTACAAGAGTTTGGCGAAGTGAAGAGGTGGGAGGGGGGTGCCAAGCCAGCTAATTGCCATGCACTTTTCATAAGCCAGAGCCAGGCAGCCCGGTATTATTAGGTAAGCGTAATTAGATCATGGCTGAATCCAGCAGTCTACTACTCTACAGCTCGAACTAGAACCGAGAGTCAGCCTGGAGGGGACTGCTCTACTTCGAACCGCAAAACGTAACTGACGTTTAGATTTCATTATAGTTCTTAAAAAAAATTGTATATAAATTAACTATTAGGTGGTTATTTCAAAAATCACATGAAATTAAATGAAAACCCGAAAATATGTCAAAAACTGTGCTAGATTTTTTGTGTCTCAAACATTTCATTGCATACTTTTAAACATCTTTTCAAAGGATTTTAATACCCTAGTAATTTCTGAAAAAGACTCAAAGCCGTGTGTGGAAAATCCTTTTCCATCTCCTAGAACAAATCTCCCGTCCAAGGCCAAAGCTTCGAAATCTCAAGTCCATTCAATTTGCATTCCATCAACCGGTACCCCGACAAGCACAGATACACACATACAAATCAGGAAGAGGCGCACTCATGGTACAAACACTTCCGCCTCCCACATCTCCCACAAAAACAACAAAGTATAACGAAATCACATGTGAAGTCTACATATGTACATACATACATATGAATGTTGGTGTGGGTACAGTGCCATTCGGAATACAACAACAACGGCACAAAAGAGGCAGAGAAGGAAGAAGGCAAAAGGCAGAAGCCGAGAGGCCGAAAAGGGAAGCCATCATCGAAAATCGCTTGGCTGCATTTGTTGGGCCTTGAGTGCCACTCACAGAACCCCTCATCCCAAACCGCCACGGGCCATAACGAACATGCACACATACAGTCGTATGCATGAGTATGTGAGTATGTGATATGAGTATTTCCCTGAAAGCCAGAACATAAAAGTCAGCAAAAACCAAATGCTGACCATTGACTTCGTCTCTTTTTTAGCTCTCTCTCTCTCTCTTTCTCTAGTGGGCTCCACACCCACACAAGCTCAGCTGAGAATGATTCTTGGTGGCGCAGAGTGAGAGAGAGGGCATCGTTCGAATTGTGGCTCTTGCGTTTTTGATATAAAACAATTTTTGTTTATTTTCTTTTGTGCTTAATTCACACACACACACACACACACACCCATGCCGCCTATCACCCTGTCTACGAGTATTTCTATTCTTCTTTCTCTAACCCCAAGAGCAAAAAACGAGAAAATAAACTGACGCATGCTTTGCGCTCTCTGGCTCTCCGGCTCCGCTCGTTTGTCTCCCCCGCGGCGCATGTGTTGCTTCTTAAACTGTGTCTGTGTGAGTTTCTCCGAGTATTCTGGCTTCGTCGTTGCTGCGTCTTCTTCGTGGTTGTGCTTCGCCGTCGCCGTCGTCGTCGGACTTGTTGTTGTTGTATGCAAGGTCGTTTGCGTACAAAATTCAACATTATTTGAAGGTCGTCCTTTGCCCGTTCTGCGTTCTGCGCGTCACTTCTTACTCGTTCTCGTGCTCGCTATCTCTTTTCTTCCTCCCGGCTCACGCTCTTCGTGTCTCTGTCTCTGTTTTGACTTGGCCGTTTCTTATGCCGTGCAGTGCGTGGGGTTGTTGTCTCCGCTAAACAACAAAGATTCTTCGCCTCTTCTGCTTTTCTTTTAGGGGTCGCGCGAGTTCGTTTCGAATTGTGTTTCCTTTTAATTGCATTGCAGCACTGGCTGGAACTGATGGAAAACCCTCACCAGGCAGCGCCCACACTATCGGGTACATCTACCCCGGGCACCCCTTTGTTGCCAGGTGACCTCGCCCTGCCCTTGTCACTGTACAGTGTTATCTCGCAAAGTCATGGTTCTTTTAAATAATTTAATTTAATGTTTAATTTTTAGAATATTTGTTAATTTTTTCAAATGACAAATATTTTTCAAAATATTTTTTGAAGTGACAAAAATTATTACTATTTGAGCTGGACACTCTTGTGTACCACTGTACTCGTTGTCGTATAATACGACTCGTATTCTTTCTCCATCCCGCATCACATGTGCCCAAAGAAGAACGGAGGGCCAGCCCAGCTGCGTGGCGCTGGGTTAATGTACCTTAAATTTATTATAATACCATCCATTCCGTTCGGCGGTCCGCTCGTTCCATCCATCGGAGCCATATTCTGTGGGTCGATGACATTTTTCGTGGCTGGCCATTGCCTATAGTTGTTGAGCATTGCCCAAAGCCGGAGAGAAGGAGGAGATAAGCAGTGAGTGAGCAAGAACAGAGCCGAAAGCCGCAGCGTTTTCCGCGCTGTGCTCATTTGAGCGGTTCTTTGAAGCCGGCTTGCGGGCGAACTCAATTAGCATAAGTGCCGGCCAAGGTCGCCGGGGTGGGTGGCTGTATGGGGTGGCATTGACCCTATTGTCGTTGGACTTCCCTCCGCCATTAATAGGCCTTTGTTCGCGTTGCCAGGCACTCGGAGTCGAGTCGCTGAGCAGCAAAGCGGATTGAGTCACGCCAAAAAGGTTCTCGAGAAGCGGGAGAAGCCCAAGTGTGGCTAGTAAAAACCTGCGAAATTCTTAAGCGTTTAGGCCAAAACTTGTTCTTAACGAAAACTATAAAATTGAGTAAGCTTTTTACTATTAAAATGGAACCTTGTGATGTGGATCTCAGACACTCTGTTAAACTCTCACTTAAAACTTGCAAGTTTAAAGTTTAAACTGAGTAAAATGAAGTTATTGATCAGATCTTAAAAGTTCAGCCAGATTACTATAATTTTTATAAAATAAAACTCACTTACTGACTTCAATTCTCTTCAATCTTTCCAGTTTTACAACACAATGGAACTGCATCAACGACATCTCTCAAACTTTTACAAAATTGCACAACTGAGATAAGCACGTATAAATCGTAAGAGAGCACACCGATCTGCCAGAGCAGCAGATCGCCTCACTGGAGGCCATTGTCATATTACCACCGCTGGAGGATCAGCATGCCGAATATGTCCAGCATCAAGACGGAGCAGCAGAGCACTGGCGGTGGCTATCAGCTGCCGGTCAACATGTGCACCACCACCGCGTCCACGACGACGACAACACTAGGAGTAGGAGGAGTAAGCGGAGGATCGAGGCACAACGTGTCCGTGACAAACATCAAGTGCGAGTTGGATGAGCTGCCCACGCCCAACGGTAACCTGGTGCCTGTGATTGCCAACTATGGCCACGGCAGCCTGCGCATCCCACTGAGTGGAGGCCCACCGCCTAATCATGAGGAGGAGTCCGACTCGGAGGCAGAGCTGGCGAACATCGAGAACCTGAAGGTGCGCCGGCGGGCGGCGGACAAGAACGGGCCACGTCCCATGTCCTGGGAGGGCGAGCTGAGCGAACCGGAGGCCAACGGCGGCGACGAGGAGCTGATGGAGACGGAGCCAACGATCAAGAGCGAGGTGCTGGCAGCACCCCTGCAGCCCGCTTGTGCTCTGCAGCCCATCAAGACCGAGCTGGAGAACATAGCAGGCGAACTGCAGCAGCAGCAGCAACTGCAGCAGCTAGGAAAGACCTTTCCCCTGAACACCAGCACCACCACCAGCGCCTCTCAATCGCTAGCGGCGAATCCCAAACATAAGCTGGCGCCCACGCAAAGCGATCCCATTAATCTCAAGTTTGAACCGCCGCTGGGCGACAACTCGCCGCTGCTGGCCGCCCGCAGCAAGTCGAGCAGCGGTGGCCACCTGCCGCTGCCCGCGAATCCCAGTCCCGACTCCGCCATACATTCCGTCTATACGCACAGTTCGCCATCGCAGTCGCCGCTGACCTCGCGCCACGCCCCCTACACGCCCTCGCTGAGTCGGAACAACAGCGACGCCTCGCACAGCAGCTGCTACAGCTACAGCTCCGAGTTCAGCCCCACCCACTCACCCATCCAGGCGCGACATGCCCCACCAGCCGGCTCGTTGTACGGCAACGGAGGTGTGCATCATCACAGTGTGTTGTATCGCCCGCTGAAGGTGGAGGCTTCGTCCACGGGGCCGCCAACCGGTAGCCAGGAGGCGCAAAATCTGAGCATGGACTCCATTTCCAACGGTCTGGATGCCACGGGCTCGGGGTCCTCGCTGCCTGCATCGCCGGCTGGCATTTCGCGCCAGCAGCTCATCAACTCGCCGTGTCCCATTTGCGGCGACAAGATCAGCGGCTTTCACTACGGCATCTTCTCCTGCGAGTCCTGCAAGGGGTTCTTCAAGCGCACCGTGCAGAACCGCAAGAACTATGTGTGCGTGCGCGGCGGTCCCTGCCAGGTGAGCATCTCCACGCGCAAGAAGTGCCCCGCCTGCCGGTTTGAGAAGTGCCTGCAGAAAGGCATGAAGCTGGAGGCCATTCGCGAGGACCGGACGCGTGGCGGTCGCTCCACGTATCAGTGTTCGTACACGCTGCCCAACTCGATGCTGAGTCCGCTGCTAAGTCCCGACCAAGCAGCAGCCGCTGCTGCTGCCGCAGCGGTGGTCAGTCAGCAGCAACAGCAGCAGCAACAGCAGCATCATCATCATCAGCGACTCCAGCAGCTGAATGGCTTCGGCGGCGGACCCATTCCCGGCTCAACCTCCCTGCCAGCCAGCCCGAATCTGGGTGGGGCTTCCATCAAGACGGAGGACCTGGCCACGGAGGCGGGCAAGCAGAGTCTGCGAACTGGAAACGTGCCGCCGCTACTGCAGGAAATCATGGATGTTGAACATCTCTGGCAGTACACAGATGCCGAGCTGGCCCGCATCAACCAACCGCTGTCCGCATTTGCCTCCGGCAGTTCCTCGTCATCATCGTCCTCGTCAGCCACTTCATCGGGCGCCAACCCAGGCCAACAGCCGCAGCTGACCAACCCACTGCTGGCCAGTGCCGGTCTCTCTTCCAACGGCGAGAATGCCAATCCCGATCTGATTGCCCATCTCTGCAACGTGGCCGATCATCGTCTCTACAAGATTGTCAAATGGTGCAAGAGCCTGCCGCTCTTCAAGAACATTTCGGTTAGTGGCGGCGGATGGAGTTTATTGTAGTTCCTGGGAATTAATTGTTGATATTTATTTTCCAGATCGATGATCAGATATGCCTGCTCATCAATTCGTGGTGCGAACTGCTGCTCTTCTCCTGCTGTTTTCGGTCGATCGACACTCCCGGCGAAATAAAAATGTCACAAGGCAGAAAGATAACACTGTCGCAGGCGAAATCAAATGGCTTGCAGGTATGTTTGGTTATATATTATGTTAAAAACATGAGTTATTATAGTTAAGAGCTGCACTGTTAGCAACTAATTTAATTTAAAAAATAAATTAAATAATATAAACCATTATGCTTGCAGACCTGCATTGAACGAATGCTCAATCTGACCGATCACCTGCGACGATTACGCGTTGACCGCTACGAATATGTTGCCATGAAGGTGATTGTGCTGCTGCAGTCAGGTAAGCTGAAGGATATACCACAGACATTTAGAAGATAATAACCTTAAAACCTATCATTCAGATACCACGGAGCTGCAGGAGGCCGTAAAGGTTCGAGAGTGCCAGGAGAAGGCATTGCAGAGCTTGCAGGCCTACACTTTGGCCCACTATCCCGACACGCCTTCAAAGTTCGGAGAGCTCCTGTTGCGCATTCCCGATCTGCAGCGTACGTGCCAGGTGGGTGTTGAAATATTTATTGGAAATATTAAAATATATTCAAAATTCCTCTTTGTTCAGTTGGGCAAGGAGATGCTGACGATCAAGACTCGCGATGGCGCCGATTTCAACTTGCTGATGGAGCTCTTGCGCGGAGAACATTGACAATTGATGATGACGAAAACGGTGGTACTAAGCTTCCACTGGCACAACAACAAGATTTACATACCTAGTATTAGATATAAATATAGTTTAGTGTTAAGTTCTCTACACCTATAAGCTCTGAAAACATGTGCCTAAAAACCAAAGCCACGACATCAGCCGCCTCAGGACAGAGATGATGATGAAACTAGGCGCAAGCGCAGGATTGCCAAACTTTTTACACACCCAATATATATTTTGATATATGTATGATGGCCCTCGATCGCGGCTGTTGTTGTTGGCTAGAGTTTCCAGTAAGAAAAGTATATAATGTTTTTGCTATATATACATATATACATACATTTGACTTATGTATAGAGTAAACACTAAAGCACACATGGAAAATGAAAAGACTAAACAATTTATTTAAAAGAATACTTTTAGGCATTAAGCAGAGAGCGAGAGAGGGAGAAGGGCAACCACAAAAGGCAAATCAAATTTAATTTAGTTAAAGCAGCTAGCGACTTTTTATACATACAGACATATACATACCTATGTGTAAGGGGAATAAATTCAAAACTATTTTTTAATGAATTGCCAAAACCTATTTAAGGGTTTATTAAGTGGAAGGGAGCTGCTAGGATTTTCGATACATATATAAACTATACATTAATGTGGAAAACGGATAGTTGAATCCAACTTTTAAATGTTGTAGCATTTAGTTTTTAGTGCAATTTCACCCTTGTCTACATATAACTATATATATATACAGCCAGATATGGCCGCAAAACTATATACAAAAAAAAAAAAAAAAAGAAAGAAAGAAAAGACCACTCGAAATCGCCAGCTCTCTGGCTGGCCAAGACTATTCCAGTGATGCTAATTTGTTGCATAAAAAACACACAACTACATAAATACATAAATCAAATTTATAATCATTTTCGTTCTGTACTTTAGTTACGCATTAATTTGTATCATTAATTAATTCATTACGTTTATGGTGTAACTTTTACTTAAATAGCTGAAGCAAATCCTGCAACAGGATTTAAAACATAATAATTACAATTACCGAGAATCATTTTTTGCTTATAAACTAGATAGTTAGATATGTATGTCTATATGTGAGTACATTTAAATGTAAAGCTCTTCCTGCCCCACCAGAAAAGCAAAAGCAAAACAAGATTGTAAGACATGAAATTCCAAATGAAATAAAAGAGATCAAGAGAGACAACAACACATATACTTAAATTCAAAAGACAGGAGGCCATCGTGATTTTGTTTATTAAATCTAAAATTATTTATTCTTAAACATATTTTGCCATTTAGAAATTGAAAACAACTTTGTATAATTTTCTGTTACCATCACGACGACGATCTCAGTTCATATCGATCCTGGCCGCCTGTCTAACCCCGCTGCTGTCCGTAAATGTAAACCTAAACTTAAATTGAAAATAGTTAAATGTTAATAGAATTAAACAAAAAAGCGCTCTAACTAAATATCAATATACAGAGTACCATAGTTAAATAAAGAGGAAGCCACACAGACACCCAACAAAATCAATCAAAAGTATCATATAATTTACGTAGCAAGAATAAATATTATAAAATCGGCAGCGTTTTTTAAGGCCAGATTCTACTACTTAAGTCCATTGCTTAAGTAGCCAGATTGTGCTCAAAATAGAAAACAAAAACACAACTGTTTCAGTCTTATAAACTTTTACTTGTGTCACATGTTTCATTTCGCCACCAAACTCATCCCACATAGAAAATATCGTTTGCTTTTAAATAAATGTAATTATTGAAATATAAAAACAAAATAAATTGGTCAACAATTAAACGAAAATTGTCAATGCAATATTTTGTAATAAAAAAACTATGATAAAATCCTTAGAAATATTAATTTTAAAATGGAATTTGGGTATAGATAAATGGAAGTTTACAGGGGTCTCTTGAAAATTTAAGTTTAACTAATTATTTAAGCAATATAGATATCGATTCAGGACGGTTTAAAGCCTAGATGGGCGCATGGTGTGGATAAGTAACTTAATATATTAAAATAATACGAAATTTCCTTATTTTTCGTACTGGATTTGAATTTTATTAAATTTGGTAAATTGTTGAATGATATTGAAAGAATGCATTAATTGTTAGCGGTTCGTTGTTTTATGGGCCATAGGTGAAATCAAAAAATCTAAAAATGTTATTTTTCTTATCCAGTTTTACTTCTTAAATTTGTTTGTGTTTGGACACAACCCTTGGTTCAGTGCCTGTGCCTAGAGACCACACGGTGCCTATGCCCATCTGTAGAAAATTTAAGTTAAACCTACTAATATACTAAGCTCTAGCACAGCAACTTACCCCATAGGACTGCAGCATGGTGCATCAATTGGGCAACATCCGACCTGGCAGACTCCTGGGGTGGAACCTCCACCAGTAGGCTTCAACGGGACAATAGGACTGCCACTTTGACCCAGAGTGGAAGACGGAGGGCGATATGGGTTGGCATCAACCCGAATCGGAGTGCTATCAGCAGGACACTGGGAGAAGGTACACTGCCCGAACCCGCCGCCCAGCGGCAAATCCTTCCAACAGCAGCCGCCGTAAAGTTGGTGATACTGGTTGCCCACGCCTGTGTGTGCCTTGTAGTCCCTGTTGTAAACGGTTTGGCTCTGGAGTGGACCGTCCAAGAAGCTACAACACATGGCATCATATTGTTTGGCGTCGTTCCAGGATTGACTAGGTGGCATCTTTTGGTAGCTGCAAGCATCAGATTGCACCAGGCAATTGCATGGATTGCTGTTGTATCCATAGTTTTCCCAGGTAACACCCGCTGGGCTGGTCGAAATTTTCGGGTAGCTGGAAGCAGCAGATCCACAGCAATTAATTGAAGGTCCTGGTAAAACTATGGGGAGTTCTGGACTTCTATAGTCGCATTGATTAGCTTTGTATCCATAGCCGTTGTCCCAGGTAGTTCTCTTTGGGAAAGCCTGTATTTTCCGGTAGCTGCAAGCATCAAATCCACAGCAATCACTAGCAGTTTTTGTACAAGCTTTGCAGTCTTCTGGTTTTGGCATTATGAAACCCCGATCAGAATCCTTTCTTTCCAGGCAGCAACACTCGGGAAATTTGTAGCCCGAGGTTTTAAGTGGTCCCCGAGAACAGTTTTTGGAAAAGCTATCACTTGCTATGCGAACCTTGCGGGATTTTGAGTCACAGCTCCGCCTCGATGAGCAGTTGCTGGTGTTGGCACGATGTGAAGTGCTAGAAAAAGAGTACTGGCTGGGGTCGGGATGGTATCTACTTTCGGTGCTCAATGGAAATGTTCCTTCGTTGCTAGTTCCTGAAAGTTGAGAAGTGGAATCTTGGCTGCAAGCACAGTCACAACAATTAGTTGCTATTGGTGTAAAACCCTGGCATACTTTTGGATCGGAACACTTCATTTCCGCGCCGCCGCACAAGGATTCATTAGAGCGTATGCTTTTGATTTCCTCCTGGGAAGTGGCCTCTAAGCCGACATCGCTGACCAAGTTGTTTTGCGGGCAGCAGCAATATGAGGGAAGTTCTGGTGAAACCGAGCCACTGTCTACTTGAGCTTCCGAAGCGGAAGTAGCGAATGTAGCGGAAGTGGCGGAAGCAAAGGAAGTAGCGGAAGCAGCGAAAGTATCGGAAGTCTGCTGAAAGCAGCAACACTCAGCAACACCATGATCGGATGGATTTTGCTGTTCATACGGCTGCCCATATGACTTTTCATACGTCTGTTCATAAGGATGTTTATAAGGATGTTCATAGGGATGTTTATAAGGATGTTCATCAGGCTGTTCATAAGGCTGTTTATATTGCTGTTCATATGGCTTTTCAAATGGCCGTTCACACTTCTGTTCATGTTCATACTCATCAGAAAAGTCGCAGTCGCAGCAGGTTGGATAGACGCAATAAGATGGGTCGGAATAGCTGCGGCTCTGAGAGGTAAAGGATCCATATCCATGGTATATCTCCGTCTCGGCGAAGGTTACATTGTTGGCCATACGTACACAGCGTAAAGGGCCTAAAAGACAAGATAAGTTGGTGATAAGTTGGTGATTAATGTAGCTTCCACAAGTAGTTGTTATAAGTCTACTAAAGTCTAATAAAGTAATAAAATTAAAATAACATCCTGCGTCATAATCCCCACTCTCAAGTAAACCTATTCGTCCTTCGGTAGTTCCTGTTACTAGGCTTTATGACCATTTTCTTACCTCCATTTGTATTTTCCAAACTATCAAACGATGACATATTTCCACCTCGTTTATTAATTTGTCCGGAAGCAATGCGGTTATCCGAATTTTTAGGCTGCTTGGGTAGTTCATCGTGCGGCTGGTCCCTTAAATTGGTGGGTAAAAAGCATTCGCTTCTCTGATCGCTATTATCGCTTATGTCGGAAAACTGAACTCTAGGCGAATTGATTTCATCGTTCTGCAAGGGAGTCGAGGAGACCACTTGTTCAAGACTGGGATTTGAATTTTGATTTGTGCGATTCTCGGCGTTTTGGTTTTTCAAAATTGAAGGAGGCGAAGTTTTCACATTTTTAGGCATTGTCGGAGGTACATAGGTCTTGTACATTTGATCTAAGCTGTGGATTGTTTTCATGGTGCGCAGATTAGCCTCATTGTCTTCGAAGCTTGTATAATGCCGGATGTTAGAACAATCCATTGTTGTGTTTTGTTCAACTGCACATTTCTGAAAACAAAACAAAAATTGGGACTAAAACAAGACAACAAAACTTTTTTTGACAAATTTTTCAAAATGATATAGAAAAATGTTTGCTCACTTGAACTTCAGTTTCCTGAGGGAGGGAGCTTTACTCATGTAGGATTCTTGTCAGATAAGATAATTTGTCTGCAGACGAATTAATATAGATATTGTTTTACTTTACAACTGTATGCAATTGTTTGTCCAACGAACACGTGTATTAAATATTTCAGGCCACATTAAATAAAAAAAATTAAATTATAAAAAAAGCAATCCATATGCTACAGACACCTGTCTTTTGAATATCCGAAACACTAAGTAGAGCTCACTTGCAAGGTGTAGGAGGAAGGGTCTGGAAAAGCCATTGCATTGTTTTAGCCATAATCGCGATCGGGCATTGTTAGTAGTCATGTTAGTATTGCCGTTGTAGCTCTATAAAAGCCAAGCCTGGGACTCCATATATCAGTTACTTTTGGTCATCCGAAAAATAATCAATTTAAAATGAAATTCTTTCTGATTTTGTTCTGCCTCGTCTTGTACGTGGCCCTTACATGCGCCCAGGAACATTGCAGAGGACGTCCTGGTAAGTGTTCCTTAATCCTTATCCATAACAAAAATGAATTATATTCACCATCGGAAAAAACAGGTCACCAGGACTGCGATGGAGGCCGGAACGAAGGAGTTCACCATGCCCATGGCTGCGATCCCGAACCCAATCCTGTGATGTGGTACTATAACCGAGCCACCAGGGAATGCATAAGGATGTCCTTCCGCGGCTGCCATGGAAACAGCAATCGCTATTGCTCCAAGGAGCACTGCGAACACAGCTGTCGTCCTCGGGACTAAAAAAAATGCATATATTTTTTATGGCATAAAATATCTCTTGTGACAATAAGCTTTAAGTTTTTTGCAAAGATTAAAATTAAAAAATTTTTAAATTTCAAAACGGGTAATAAAACAATTTCAACCTTTAATAATAATATTATTTTAATTTTTTGTTTAATTACAAAAAAAAAATTAATATTTTTAAGCGAGCGGTATTTTTGTATTTTCCGGGCATACCCCTCCCACTTACCAACACTGTTTTCAACATCGATATTTTTAAACATCGAAGTATCGATAGCAGCTCAACCAACTTACGAATTTTAATAAAAACGGCTTAAAGGAGGAGTTATCCAACAAAATGAATGGAAAACTGATGCATGGTGCCATCCGCGCTTTGCGGTTGGGCAGCTGCAGCCAGTGGCAATCGCCCGCCGCCCGGATCACAGTACGTGCCTACGGTAAGAGCGGAAAACGGGGCCCACACCGGCGCACACATATTTCATAACAAGCCGGCGCTCCTCCGTTCCCCAGCCACGCCGCCAAAGAGATTCTACAAGAAGACTTCTGTGCTGAGCAGCGACGGCGGCTACGAGGTGGTGCTGGACCACCGGAAGCTAAAGACACCCAAAGGCACGCCGTTCGTGGTGCGGAGCGAGCCGCTGGCCATCGCCGTGGCCACCGAATTCGACGCCCAGAAAGAGCACATCGAGCGTTCCCGCATGCACCTCTCCGCGCTCTGCTTTACGGCCATTGACAACCCGAACAATCTCACTAAGCTGGACATGGTCAACTACCTGCTGAACTTTATCCCCACCGACACGGTGCTCTTCCAGTACGATGTGGGTAGAAGCGTCTAAATATCCAACTGGCATCCTTTAATTAATCCTTATCCATTGCAGGACGAGAAGGACCTACAGGACCTGCAGCTGAACGAGTGGGACCCGGTGATAGCGTGGTTTAATCAGCGCTACGAGACGAATCTGCAGAAGACCCTCAACATCACTCCGCCGCAGGTCAGCGAGGAGGACAAGATGAAGATCGCCAAGCACTTGCACTCCTACAGCCTGGATACGCTGCATGGTAGGACTATATCCAGTTTAGGGGTTATCTGCATATATTAGCATGCATGTCCTCCTCTCTTTTAGGCTTCATCTTTGCAGTGGACACTCTGAAGTCAATTATCCTGGCCTGCGCCGTCATTGAGCAGATGTTGACAGTGGAGAAGGCGGTGGCCTTGGCGCGTCTGGAGGAGGAGTACCAGCTCAAGTTCTGGGGACGCGTGGAATGGGCCCACGATCTCAGCCAGCAGGAGCTGCAGTCCCGTCTGGCAGCAGCCGTGCTCTTCGTACACCTCAACTGTTCGGAATACTTTGTTAAGCAAAAGTCGATCCTGTAAATAAATAATTCCAAATCGAAATATTTACTCCCCAGATCTAACTTGGTTAACTGTTTATTAATCAAGAAATTAAGTCATTAAAATTGTTTATAAATGCAAAGGCAAAGCAAAAAATTGCACCATAACTACCATAACTTGTGATGCATTTGTCCTTAAATAAAATTAGTTGTATCTTTAGAGCCCACATAAAATTTTCACGTTTACTAAATATTAATTTGGAACAAAAGGTTGCAATAATTCAACAACTTTCAGGGGCTCTCGTTTTTTCCTCATAAACACAAACTATGAATTCGGGAGAAGGTGGTATAGAATTTATGTGAAACAATTCTTCATGCAGTCCATAATATTCTATCAAAAAATAGTTTGTATGTACATATTTGAATAAAGCAGAATCAATCAAATTTAAGTCTAGTGTATCTTCAATTTTAATTTTCAATCCATCAAACCCAAAATGATATATTTTTTAATTGATCTATTAAAGCGAGCAATGTAGCAATAAAGCTATGTAATTATTAATATAAATCATTTATAACCCTTGAATGGGTTATTTCAGCTTTCTATTTCCGAGTTCTCTAGACCAGCGATGGGCACGAGATCTAACGGTTTGAGCAGCAGCTCCCTGAAAAAAAAAA
>JAEIIJ010005543.1:0-19684 GCA_018904815.1 Drosophila ogumai
AATTAAACGTTAAATTTAATGACCTTCAACCTTAATCAAACTTTATAATAAATTTCCAGTTCCCTTAAATTATCAAAAATATTTGAAGCTATCAAGACACATATAAAATCCATTAGAGTATATACAAAACTTGTGCGATTCATGCAGCTATTACATTTTTTTTTTTTTTTGCTGATGCAAAAAGAAGTCCAAAGCTGTCATTAGTGAACGTAGATGTACATGCGTCTTGCCTGGCTCTGCGATAAGCAAATTCGCAAAAATCCCGAACGTGTGTGTGGGTTAATTTGAAAGTTTCAACTGTCAGAAATGTTATAATTGACGGCAGTCACTTGCCAGTATCCGTGGCTCTGTAAATGCATCTGTGTGTGCCTGTGCCTGTGCCTTTTGTGGCGCGCGTATCTCACGGATGCAGTTCAAATTTCGTTATGCTCATGTTTTTTGTGCGCATTTGGCCGTTAAGTGCCGCTAAGTGAGCCATTGAGTGACAATGCTCGAGATTACGCCCACACATCATCGTCATCATCATCCGCAGCAGTAACAGCACTCGACTAAATGCAAAACAAAAAAAACGCCTGAGTAATGCGCTCCGCTCTAGATTTTTCATAAAAAAAAATTTAGCAAAATCCATGCTAAAAATTGAAACTGCGTTCTTTAGTCCGTTTTGGGGGTGGCGGGTGCAATCGCAGAATGAGATCAGCCAATGAGTTTTATTTGAAAAGTTTAACGCACAAAAGGAATTCCTTTGTTGGAAACTTTTAGAAAAATATATATAAATGTCTAAAACCAAAAGTGTTTAGATAATAAGATATGTACTTTACTTGACTGGGATTATCTTAGAGTGCAGTACCTCATTCCCGTAAATCTTCAGAAAAATATTCTTCAGAGTTGTCAGGAAATTGATATGGAAAATGCTAAATGAATATTAAACTTTAAATACATTTTGAGCTCTAAGATAAAGAAAAGAAATAGTAACATGCATTTCTTTGAAGAAGTTCTCATTAAAACGTAAAACGCTCTAAACATTATTTGCTTAAAAACCCATTTTACAAATGACTCTTTTTAACTTAAATTAACGTATTTCACACGTTAGGATTTCTCAAGAAACAAAACGCCAAATACCGCCATTAACGGAGTGCTCATTGAAACAGATTTATAGTTTCTTTGTCGCAAAATCCACGAGCCAAAGCTCTGAGACAAAAACCACTTAAATAAACCTCAAGGTCAATTGCGAAAATATCCATCAACTTGAGTTTAATATGGGCAAATCTTTAACGCTTTTTATGGTCCCAAAGAAAAAAAAAACTAACTTTGTGTGTGGGACTTTTGCAGATTCAGATGCAAATATACAAGTATATATATACTTTTTTTTTTGGTAATACGTTCGTGGGAAAACTCCGGCAGTGATCAGTTTGGAGAAGACAACGTGACTTTGAATATTTTAGAGATACAATTGGAGGAAGGAACGGGGAATAACAATAACTATAAACAAGACGAGTGCAATTTATAAAATTGTATCTGTGTCTGTGTGAACCGCTAAGCGTTTAATTATGCACAGATACAGTCTGTGTGTGCTGGTGTATCTGTGGGATACATTCTGGGATGGCTTTAATGGGATTGTATTAAAATGGTTCCAAGGCTGCAAGCAGAAAAACTAAATAAAAGAAAAATAAGGTCAATTGAAGCCATTATGTCTTTTTATTATTTGAATTATTAAATTAATTAAAATTAAGTATGTTACATGAATTCTTGCGCATTTATTCTCCAAGTGTGTAGAAAATCTCTTTCTTTTCTTTCTACTTGATGATGGAAATCTTTGGAGCTGCCGCTGGAATTTTCTCGTTTTCCGTTTTGCTAATTTCTGCGCATTTGGCTTTGGCTTTTCATTTTGGCACTGCCATTTTCACTTTGCCATTCATGACTTGGCTCCGGCTTTTGGGCTGCGTGTTTATTGCATCCGTTTTGTGGCATACTTTTCGTGCCGCTTTCGTTGCTATTTTTTGCATTTTTTTCTTGTTGTATTTTTTATATTTTTTAGTTGCAGCTAAGCACGAAGCGGATATTGTCACTTTTGCAATTACAATGCGCATAACTTTGTGTAAAAAAATACAAAAAAATACAACAGCAAATGCACGCTACAGAAAATTGCCTTTGGCAAAGCAAACAATGAATGAAATTGGAAAGAGAAATAATCGAGAGGAGCTGGAGAAAGAAACGATGCAGAGATAAGCAGAAACAATTTCATAAAAAAAGAGGAGATAAGGCTAAATATACAATTGAATTGAAATCAATTCAGTCGGAAGAGTAGAGGAAAGCAAACAAATGACGAGAAATTCCTTGACCATAATTGGTATAAATAAATGGCAACTGAATTTAATCAAAACAAGAAGTCAAGTGTGCCAAGTATCAGATTCCAGGAAAGATTATGAGCGTAGGAAAACAACTTAGGTCAAATAAATTTCAAAGCCAATAACACTGAAGTTGATGAAACCATTTAAATATACATATTTGTTAATTTTCTGTGTGGGGCGAGTAGTAGTCACGTGTCAAGGCATTCAGACAATCTCGATTATTTTGAAAATCAAATAAAATATGCATGACAAATATGGTAACAATAAATTAAGGCTTAAACAAAGTTAAGTTAAGTTAAATCACAAGAGAAGACTTCTTTAAATAAAGAGACTATAATTGAGGTATTAAAAATAAAATAAATATACAAAATTAATAACAAGTTTACAGAAATATCCAAAAGATATTTAATGAATGCATCTACTAGATTAATTTAAGATTTATTTTATTAGAGAAAAAATTAAAAAGAAAAAAAGCACAAAATTTCTACAACTCATTCCTCTTTATGCCAAAAAATTAATGTAAAAATATTCCCATAATTTTTCCCACCTAATTAACCACTGCCACAATTGTATGTCAAGAGTTCACCAGCCAGCCACATTCGTTCCAGTCTCAATAACCATTTCCCTCCGATCTTCACAAGAAAGTAATACGGAGAAGAAAAAAAAAGGCCCAAATTCGTCGACAACTTTCACATTTCTCGGCCACAATGAAAACAAAAATACTTCTTCAGAGCGCTCAACTTTGGCATATTTCTTGGGTTCGGTTCGGGCCCTCCAAATAACAAATAACAAAAAAAAATCAAAGACGAACGAGGCGCGTGCAAAAGACAAAAAACACACCGAAAAGTAATAATAATAAGACGAAATCTCCGAAAAAGATCCAGCGGGTTCAACGAACGCAAATGCAGAGATACAAGTAGGAAAAAAATACAGCCCAGCAAAAAGTCACGGAAAAGAGATGAAAAAAATTGTTATAAACAGAGCCGGCATATAATTAACACAATGAAGTGCAGAAGTGAGCAGCAGTAAAGAAATCGAAGCAACGAGTAAAATTGTTTAACCGTTTTTTTTTTATTTATTTTTTGCTTGGCAGCCAAAAGTGCCGAGATGTTTGCCAAAGGCTTGCGAAATCTTCAGCGAAAGACTCTGGCCTTTTTTATTTGTTCGCCAAAAATTCCAACGAAAAATGAATTCATTTTTATTTCCTAATAAATCGGATAACAATAATAACAACGCGAACAAAAAATTAAATATTAAAAGAGGCAGTAATGCAAAAACAAAGCGCCGAAAAAAACGCATTCAATCAAAGGCCATTCGCGAAGCACAAAAAAAAATAATAATTAAATAACTTGGCTCAATGCTCAACATTTCTGACGAATGTCGCTTGTACACAAGCCAAATAAAAACAAAATTAACATGAGCAGCAACGAAGCAAATAATTAGCGAAAAATTCCAGCAGATTTTTGCATTTTTCGTTTGAGATAAAAGTTTAATCAATACTTGTTTATAAAGTGGAAACTAATGACTTTGATACTGAAAGGCAAATGTTAATGACAATTTATTATGAATATAAAGCTTAATTAAAAGTGAGAATGAATCTCTGAAAAATATTTTTAGGTGGAAAAAATAAAGAACAATTACTATTGACTTATTTTTAAAATGGCCTAAAGGTTAAATTAAATTTTATTTTATATTTTATATGAGAAAAAAATATGTTCAATATTAAAAACTTAAGCTATCTCCTGTAGACTTGAGTCAACCCCATTAAATCAGCCTGTCAGTAACTGTCGAAATATTTGAGCTACGCCAATTTGCCGATGACAATTCTGATTAATTTTTTATTAAGCTCGGTCGGTCCCTATGCGATCTCCTGTCCAAACACTCCCCCACCAATCAATGGTCATTAAAAGGCGTGACTACGATAACAACACGACAGGGGCTATGGCGGAAAGGAAAAATTAATATTGCCATAAAACACTCATAAAATATGTTAAATTAAAGATATTGATATCCATAGACTTATCGACCATGTGGACGACATCGGTGATGGACAGTGGGACGGTTCCATACATATATCCAGATATATGTATATAAACGGCTGTCAAAGTGACGCCATTTACGGTTTGACAGGCACAACAACTCCGCCAACAGAAGGCGTCGTTAGTCTGTCTGTATCTTGTAGATACAGGAGGGAGGCAGAGGGTGGCGTGAAGTGACATATGTGGATGGCAGTTAAAATTGCTCGAAAGGCTGTCAATAAATTGGGCTTAAATCCAGTAAAAGTTGCCAAAATGAAAAGGAGAAAACAATATTTGTTTGATAATAATAACACAAGTTTACAAAAGTTTTTGGTAAACAAAGAGCAATTAAAAGAAATTATTACTTGTATGGTAATTGAGGAAAAAATATTTAAAGCAAACTGAAAAGAAATTGTATAAATTAGCCATAAGAGTTATGCAAAAATTGAACAATAAAAAATAAGCATCTTCAAGTTAAATTCAAGTAAATTGAATAAATAAATTATTTCAATAATACTAGTAAATTTTTAGCTTTGTTTTTAATTTAATTTTCCAATTCATTCCTTAAATTAACAACACTTTCCCTTCGTTTAAAAATTAAATGTGTTTAATTTGTATTTTACGCCTGAATTTTCTTACGGCCCAAGAAAGGTTGCCTTCCAGCCGGCGAAAAAAAAGGATGATTAATTAAGGCTATTGTGATTAATGTTGCTGGCCCGAAACCGAACCCGAGCCCAAGCCTCAACCCAAGGCCTAAGCATAAAAAAAACACAAATCAGCGAAGCGAACGAATGACGAACGAGAACCTTTTCGAGAGGCAAGAAAACACTGACCACAAGACGATGACCCGTGGCACACACACAGGAGCTGTCTCTTTATATATATGTATATATCTCTGTGTATATCCCACTGACCCAAATCTCGGGCGACACCTTGTCTTCCAGAAAAATACTACGAAAAAAAAAGAATAACAGGGTGGTGTCAGGTGGAATAACGGAACTCAACAGCTGAGCAAACATTTGATCCTGGCTGCGGTTCAGTGGCGCTCAAACTGTGACAGGTGCAAATTGTTGAACTTGTGTCTGTCCCTGCGTGTCCCTTTAGCACCTGTACTGGGTCACACACACACACACACTCCAGCCGTTTTTCCTTGGATTTTCCTGCTGCCATTTGTTTTCCTGTTGTCTTTTTTCGTGTTTTTGTTTTTGTTTTTTTTTTTTTTGCAGGCCAAGTTTTATTGGTCTGCGTCTGAGTTAAGTCTGTTTGAATTTTCTTGTTGTCCTGGGGAGTTTTTCCATGTTTTGTCCTTGAAGTATCCTCAGTGGCTGCGGCCTTATAAATCTTCTTTTTGGACAAAATGGCGCAGCACGTAAATCGTTATTAGTATTGGTCGGCGTGTGTCTAAACAGTTGTGGTCAAAACAATAGCATCGCAAAGTGGGAAATATTATATTCTTTAATTTAAATAATTGTTTAAAAACATTTACTATTGTTATTAATTAAAAGAGGTGTCTTAGAAGATATTTAATTAGGATATTATTATTATTAAATGAATTGAATTTATTTAATTGACTTGAATATAATCCTTACTATATCTTTAAAATAATTAATATAAACATCTTTCATATAATTTGTATTGTTAAAAAATGTATAAAAGATTACCCTATTAATCCTACCTCATCTGTATGCTTCAGGCCTTGTCTGTGCGAGGAATATAAATTATTTTCTGCTTCGACTATCAGGGAACGTAGCTTTATTTTGTCTTTTCACTTTTGTTTTGGCTCACTCGTGTTGCCAACTAATTGTGCCGCCTTTTGCTTTTACCTCACTGCTTTTGGCCCTCAATTGCTTTGCATGTGCTCAACAATTTATGAGCACTGCGGCTTAGAGGAATACAAGGAGCAACAAAAAAATTAAAGAAAAAATGTAAGAAAAAAGCGCAGCAGCATCTTTTGTCGCGGCATAAATAAAATTAATTATTCAGGCAAAAAGGCAACGGATTTGGCTTTGCCTTTGGCTTTGGCTACAGAAATGCCAAAATGGCCAACTGGCAAAGTCCACGAAAGCCGTAAAAGTCAAGAACAACAGCGAATTGAAATTTAAGTGCCGCCAAAAGGCAAAAGTCGTGGATTTAACACCACTCGAATGGGCCGAATGGGACAAAGGGTATTGTCTGGCGTTGGTAGAAGCAACAATTACTTAACCCAAGGCTAACCAAAATTTACCCTCTGCAGATGGGTTAAATTACAAAATAAACAAATACAAGAGGAAAATTATACCGATTTAATTGATAAATAAATATTTCAATTAAATTACAATAAGAGTTTTCGACTAAATATAGCCTAAATATCACAGTTTATTTATTGCTTTGGGATTGTTTTTTTGCAACATTTTGTTAAAAAAAATAAAACTGTCTCATATTCATCCTTCACTTTCGCTCTCAATCTCGGCCCTCGAATTTCCAGAAACAATTTGTCTTGGAAGAATCCTGATTCCACGGTCTCTCAGGCAATATCTTTACCAAACAATGGGATAAAACAAAGCCCAGAAAAAAAGAAAAAGGAAACAAATAAACAACGGTTAACCTTTAGATTGCCAGATGACCACGCCTCCGCTTTAGTCACCGCCCCCCCATCCTTGGCTTTGAAGCCAAGTCCGCGGGGGTAAAATTAATTACGCACGCTTTAAATTTGATTTCATTTGTTTTCGTTACGGTGGTTCCATTAGGATCGCTAAAATATACTGCAAAAAAGAGGTTAAAATATGTTGAAAATATTTAAAATATATTAAACCATAACTGTAGATTCAAGACAACGAAAAATTATACTAAGCATTTATTCCTTCAAATAGTTTTTAAATATTTTTCTATAATTAACCTTTCAGGTCAGTACTTTTCTTAGTGCACTTTATTCTCAGTGTTGATAACCCTACACTTGCACTCCTTTCCTGGCCTTCACCCCTTTCAGCCCCTCCAGTTTGGAGGCAACCTCCCCCTTTTACTCTGGTCATTCGTCTTCCATTTCGTGTTTTAATGAGCTTCATGCGCCACACGCTGATTTCGCTTTCTTCGCGTTTTCTTCTCCGCTCCAGCTTGTTATTATTATTGTTTTTTCTTCCCTCTCTTTCTCGTTTACCATTTCAGCAATGTTTAATTTGTGTTTCTCTTTTTTTCTCTTCTCGCTTGCTGGCAAATTGCAAATTGCGGGTTAGCATTTCTTAATGTCAATGCCATTGTAGCAGCAGGCAGCAGAAGAATTACGATGGTTGGTGGGAGGGGGTGGCAATCGAGGGGGTGGAGCGAAAGCGGGATAATGAAATAAAAGAGCACAACGAAATTGGAGAAGTTTCGGCCAAAGGCGAAGAAAATCGCACTTGAAGGAAATCAAACTGTTGACGTTTTTGTAATTTTTAAATATTTTTGAATTATTTTCCTTTTTTTTTGAAATAGATTCTATTGATTTTATACCTTCTTAAATAATTTCTAGAAATGTTACAACTGCAAGTTTTTTTTAAATATCACTGGTATAGATATCTGAAAACATATACCCATATTACAAAATATTTTCATCAATAAATTGTTTTTATAATTTCAAATATTACAATTCATTTTTAGAGAAAAATTCTATTAAATTTAGGTAATTTAATAGAATTTTTCTCTAAAAATGAATCAAAATATTATACAAATAACCTTATTTTTCCTCTGTGTAGGCTCCTCTGAACAAACCCACGAAATTTCAGCATTTTTTCCCTTTCCCCTGACTTTATTTTTTTTTTTTTGGCTTAAGTGTGCAAGTTAATTGAATTGGGGCTTATGCGAGGTGGTGTTGTGGGGGCAGCAATACAGCTACAGTCTCTGCTAATTGTTAATTGCCTGGAGGGTGGCCAAAAAGAAGTACAATTCGGACAAAAGCGCTGCATGCATTTATGGTAATGCGAACTGAGAACCGAACATCGAGAACCCAGCGGGTGAAGGAATTGAAGTGCGGATCAGGGCCGAAAGTGCAACAAATTGAAAGTGTTAACGATTGTGGCTAGGAGACTGGGGAGAAGGGGTTGCTATAGGAATAATTAAATACGCTGATTAAGTGGAGCTATAATTGTTGTCGACTTGGTGGGGGGCGCAATGACAAGCAGAAAAAGTAAAATGAAAGAGTTGAGGAAAGTTTTGAGGATTTCTTAAGGGATAGAGATGTATTTGCTCCTTGTTAATGATTTATGGATAAATAATATAAATAATAAATGCTTAAATTAAACATTTTCAAAAATGTTTTAAAACAATATTAATCATTCAATAAATATTTGTTAAATAAATCTAATACATCAATGACTTCTTAGTAATATTTAACTCTTTTCACATCTGAAAGCTCTCAACACTCTCTAACTAATTTTTAAAATAATATTAAAATTATTATAAAACTTTAAAATACATTTTAAACCGCAAATTAATTACCTACCTTCCAATAAAAGCTATAATACAATTAAGCAGCTCCGAAGATATTTAATCCAATCAATTTCTGGCTCACTTCCTGCTCGGGCAAATAAATCCCCGAAACGTCTGTACCTAATTCCCTTCTCTCTACCCTCTTGCAAAATCCCCCACTAATCGGTATAAATCTCGCAACTAAACCGAAAATACGAACCATTAGCCCCGCTATCCACCTGATACATTATGCACCTGATACGGCCGAGACATTAATTTAAAGCCCACAAAGGAAGGCAACCTTCGCTCCTTGCTCCTTTCAGCAACTTGGCTTGGCCTGAAGGGAGACAAGACAAAACCAATAAACCAAATGCTGAATAACAGCCTTGTTGCCGTCACAGACGAAGGTCAGAGGGCGGCTAATGGGGAACGGGGACCTTGGTTTATCGCTCAGACAACGCGCAATTTTTCGTTTTAATAACAATATTTACTCATCATAAAGTATAAATGAAGGCATAATGTGTTGACGTGATATATACATACACACGTATCTACGTATATATACTTGTTATGCAGACATAATGTGTATATCCCTGGGTATATCAGCATGTTGCTGCGGCGCTCGTCACAGCTGGCTGGCACGCCCACGTACGCGTAACGCCCCCTTTTTCTCCTGGCTGCTGACACAAAAATTTCACGGCTGTTTCATCGCTGTTTTCCTGTTTCCTTTTTTCATTTTCTTTTCTCGTTTTCCATTTTCCTTCTTTTTTTTCTTCTGTTGAGCCATTTTGTCGTTGTCTATGAGGACTTCACTTAGGTGACATACAAAATGCCAATATTTGCATGACAAGGGCCCCAGCGAACAGTGTAGCAGGGGGGAAGCTGCAAAGGCAGTTTGTTTGGCTCGTCAAAGATATTGGAAATTCAAATAAACAGACTTGCAAACAGCAGTCAACACACTGGAAAAAAAAAATATTTTAAATAGAATAGAATAGATAGAAAAATAAATAAATATATTAATAATGTCTTACTAGAATATTTTATTCCGGTTTGATAAAATATAAAAATAAAATCCCAATGAAACCTGTTTTAAACTTTACAAAACTTTAAGCAAAGTACATTCATTTTTATTTATTAAAATATACATTTCAGTTTGAATTTATAAAGTAAATACATTTTAAAATAAAATCCTTCTTATTTTTCAATCAATTGCCTCGCAAATAAAATAAAAATCGTCGTTGCAAAATTCGGTGGTCATAGTGCTATTCAAAATAGTTACACAGGCTTCTGTCCGGAAATAGTCCTTGGGCTCGTCGTGGGCCCACTTTAAAAAGGTCACATCCTTTCCGGAACTCAGAGAACTATACTTTTCTTCTCTGTCGTTTGTCAGTCTGCTAATATCAAGCCAATACCTGTGGCGGTCATTAAGTTCCTCTTTGAATGCGGTCAGTTCCTCCTCGTTCCGGATGACTGCCAGGTAGGCTCCCATCTGGCGACACATGATCAAGGCCCTATAGAAGTTTAGCCTGAAGCGATCTTCAATGTAGAAGAACCTTGACCTGATCTTTACAAAACCTCGAGGATTTATCCTGGTGGTGGCGGATGTTTCAAATTTCAAGGATACCCCACTGTCACTTAATTTCTCCTTGAGTTCCACTAGCTGCGCCTCCAAGCTCGCCAACTTTTCCTGCGTTTCGATGAGTTTGGCGGTCTGAGTATTGCCCATGAGATCAAACATAGGCTTGAAGGCATTAAAGCAATATCCTCCACACTGACTGGTTAGATCTGGGGAAAGGGGATCTGCTGAAGATCCTTGGAGAAGAGCAGCAGCAATAACTGCGAGAAGCAGGATGATCTGCATACTGAATGCGAACGTCTGCAAAAAGCAACTGATTCCAGATTTATTCGCAGACTCCCCTTTTAAAGACTTTGCAGGCTGATAGTATTTCTATTATTTCTGTTATTCCTTGAACCCCAGATCAGTCTAGATTTGAGTGAGCCGCAGCATCTATAAATACTTGATAAGGTCGGGGAAGTCCCCTGGGATGTGCCATTAAACTTTGTAGCATCAGCAGATGGACTGAACTGTACGTTATCTCTGTTTCAAGAGCTATAACGCTGTTTTTTATTTTATATTAAATAATCAAGTTTATGTTTATATTTCCCTCGCAGTGTAGCGCCAACAAAACGTGCTACACGTGCCGACTGGGAAATGGCGTTAGGTGGCGCCATTCCAGCTACTCTACTCCATTACCCTCTGGGCAAACAGCCTCCCCTTCTCCTTCCCAGCCCCACGGATTTTCCACTCTCTCCCCCGCCCCCAACAAGCCATCAATCAATGGGTCTTAGAGCATTTTGTTGCCTTCGATTTGTGGGCAAGCATTTAACGGGGCGTATACGCAATTAATGCGATTTCGTTGCCAGGGCGAAATGGAGAAAGAAGAGAGAACTCTTTAAGGAATTCCCTGATCCGAGCTTTCCAAGGTGGCATTCGTGAATGTTCTGCTCTAATTGCATTTTGCGAAAGTCGTTTTATTTTTACCAATTTTCTTTTTATATTTCAAAGACAGCTTCTTGAATTTTCTCATTCTCTGTGTTGTTTCATCATAATTATCGAGATAATTGCGCACGCATCGTTAATTGGAGATGAATAAATGTCTAAGGGGGGGATAGGGTGTTTCTGCAGTGAAGTGGAGAAAATGAGAGAGACACGCAATTACCCTGCCGAGAGATGGGGAATGTCAGATAAGTGAGGAAAAGTGTTGATTATAATGAGCCATCTAACCGCAACTTTGGTCCAGATTCGCTTGGTAATTATCAGGAACATCAAAGCGAGAAAAATCAGCTAGCCCTTGGGGGAATTAACTTTTCCAATCAATATTATAATATCGAATTGACACTCGCGCACACAGTCGTCCTTTGCCCCCACAAATCATTTGCATATCCTCTGCTGCTGCCAATCGGAGTGAAAAGAATCATAAATCAAGCTCAAAACAATCGAAAGTTTATTCAACTCCCTGGGCATTCATCACAACGAAAAAAAAAATTGGGAAAATATACGTGAGTGAGAATAAATATTATTTATTTTCATTTGATAAATTCATCCACAATAATTCCCGAAAATCCAGCGAGAGATGCGTGGCAATTCCGGTCTGAAATCTTCTCACTCAAACTTTTTTGTTAGTTGGTTTCGGCTGTTAACCGAATTGTTATTAATTTTATAGGCATTTTGTGCGTGTTTTGCGTGTGCGTGCTGCTGGCAATCAGAGCCTCCAGACAACGACCCTGACCCCTGAACCCGGACCCCGAACCCCTGACTAACTGAACAAATGACAGACTGAAGGAGGGCGAATGGGAGGCCAAGTGGCTCAACAATGCGTAACAACAGGAAAGCAATAACAGTTTGCAATTAGCCCAAACGCGTTTCGGCCGCAGCTTTATTTTGACACTGTCTACAAAGGGGTTTTTGGGGAAGGGTGGGGAGTTGGGTATGTCTCTTGGGGGGCGGAGGACAAGGTCAACGCATCAGGGCAGAAAATTGAAGAGCCAGATGAGGCTTCAGCTGAGTAGTGGAGGTCGCAAATGTAGTTTTTAGGTAGAAAAACAAGTTAAAACTCGTAGGTGGAAATATTTATATTTTTGGAGAACCTAAAATATTATTTTTATATTATTATGTAATTGAATATTTGTAAGAATTTATTAAAAAACAAAATTCTTTCAAAATTAAAGGAAAATTAATTTAAACATACATATTTTACTCTTAACGAAGTTGTATTTAAGTATAATAAATTAAATACACATTTTTAAAGCTATTATATAGTGATCCTTGAACGAACTATTAATGCAATTCTTGGCCATCTTGCCGTCAGTCCTTCAGATAAATAGCTCCTTCTCCCCTAACAACCCTCGCTTCCTGAAGAGTTACTTACAATTTCCTCTGAGATGCCACCTCAGGGATAATGGGAGGGGACGGGATATTATCCCTGCCACTTTTCACCCAGCCCAAATCGCTTCTTAAGCAGTTTAGCATTAATTAAGTTGCAGTGGAAGTTGCAGACACTCGTCGTGGAGGCGGGGTAGCAGCTTTAGTCGCCAAAGTACTTCATTTAACTGTCTGTCTGTCTGCTGCTGGCCAAGCGATAAGCTCCGCCCTGCCGCCGCTAACCAACCCCCTTTTGGCCGCCTAACTAATTGCTGCCTTTTAACACTTGGCCAAATGCGTCGAGTGGAAATTCACTTGCCATCTATCTCGCTCGGCAAACGGTGTGCATTTCCTGGCCAGACACACACACCTCATCCCCCCGCCACCTGCCGCCGACGGCCTGTGAAAATCGCCAGACCTTTTTGCCGAATGATTAACTGCGAAAAAAAGGGGAAAATTCTTCAACGTTCCAGGCGTTCTTTATCAGACATCATCAGTTTTTCCGTCGCTTTTCTGTCGCTTTATGCGTCAGCGCACTAAACCAACATTTTTACACCTAAGAGCAGATCAATAAGACTCCGGATTGTGGGACCACGCCGGCCAGCTGCGGGACTCCGGCCGTAGTCGCCGTCGCAGTCGCAGTCGTCGTTGTCTGGCATTTAACGGTTGATTGAACCAAAGGGGCCCAGCATTTTCGGCCTCAATGAGTGCGAGACATGGCTAAGCGTATTAGCAGCCGCATTACCGTTAAGTTTACAGTTTAACTATTAAAGCGAAAGCCGGGGGAATCCCACCCACAATCCAACCACCCGCAATCCATTAGCCGACATTACGCATACGCCGCGTGGTGTCCATAAAAAATGCAACGCTGCATTGTTTAGCCAGCGAAACAGAACGCAGAATGCAGGAAAATATAAAGTACCGGGCGCAGAGCGGGGGAGAAAAGCAATGTAAGACTGGCGAAAAAAAGGGCAAACGAAAAAAAGAAAACTATAATAGAAATGGGGGGCGTATTGCAGGCGTGGCCACGTTCCTTTTACGTGCCTCGGCATGCAAAGTGCAAAGCTGCGAACTGCAGCTGGGGAATCGCATTTGTACCCATCCATATTGATGTACATACATGGAATGCATTTTATGATGAACATGGATTCATGACTCGTTTTTTTTTTTCGTTTCGAGTTTAAATATTTATGGGTTTTTTTCCCTGTTTGATGTGCGCGAAAGCGTGGGAATTTAAGAAAGGTCAGAGAGTGTGGGAAAGTTAAGCTTAAACGTTTTCCATAAACAGCGGAAATCAAATTGTGATTAAATTTTATTGGTAAATAAATATATTTATATATTTATTAAATGTATATTATATTTTAAAATTATAGAAAAATAGCTTAAGAGTTCATTCTATAAGAAATACTATCAAAAGTGAAATGATTACTCCTTAGATTCTGTAGCTTCTACTTTTATTTCTTGACACTTACTTCTCCTACCAGAAAAAACCTATACAATTTAATAAATATAAATAACAATTCAATAATTCCCCTTGGATTACAATTTGATAAAGACTGTGCTGGACACTGAAGGCCTTATCATCTATCAAAGCAAATTATGCGCTAATCTTGTCCAGACATCGCTCCCCCTAACAAATGTTTGCCCTGCTTCTTTAGCATTTTCTCATTATTATATTATATATATACACATATATTTTTTGCTCTTTTGGCTTTTGGGCGTCGCATTGCAGCCAACAAATAAAAATATAAAATAAAAAACATCGAAAAGCAATACACATCCACAAATCAAAATATATCTGAAATGTTTGAGGGGGCAGCGCGTCTCGGGGCGGTCTCCGCTGTCGTTTATTCTGTGGCACTGACATGCGACAAAGTTGCAGCTGAAATGGATCCCCAGATGGAAATGGAAATGCTTCTAGTTCCTAGTATTATCCAGCCCCCCCTCTTGCCCTAATGACTGTGACCGGGGGGTAACCAGAACCCGAAACAGATCCAGACAATTCTGAAGCTATGATTCTGATTCCGATTCCGATTGCCTGCCAAGAACCCCAAGAACTTCAGCGTTTGTTCACCCCTCTCCCTCTCTCTCTCTCTCTCTGGCTACATATTACCCGATTTTTCTTCAAATTTCCCGCTCTACCAAAAACGTGGCTGCCAAGAAATGTTTGCTCTAGAGATTTCTATGTTTCCAACACATTTATTAAAGCGAAAATATTAAGAGGAAGGGAGGAGGGGCCAGTGCAGCAGCGGCAGTAGTTGTGCCTATGACAGCACTGGGTTTGGGGAGGTGCCGCTTGGATATTAATCATCGGGCAGACTTAAATTGCAAATGAAATCGGAATTGGGCAACGGTGCGTATGCGTATCGTAGTTGAGTAGTTCGAGGCGACGAGGGAGCCAGAAATTGGCAGACTCTGTCAAGCATTTTGTTGGCTGCAGCAAACACAAACATACATATTCAAATGGTATACAGAGGCAGAAATTCAGTTAAATACAATGAAAAGTAATTTTATTAAGCAGTGTTTGCTGGGTTCAAATGGAAATATTTAAACTAAAATGTTAAATAAACAGGGAATTCATTAAAGAAAATAATTAAGCAATTGAAATTACCAGACATAAATACCTGAAATTATCGCCCTAGAAGGCTCTCAGAATAAATAAATAATATTAACAAATAACTAAATATTTATAACTAAGAGAAAACTATTAAAAATGCATGTTACCATGATGACATTATTAATTTAACGGAAGAGACATCAAAAGGGGTTTTTGAAAACAATTTCATTACCAATTAATTTTATTTTTGTTGCCAAATTAAAAAAAAAAATATTTACCTCCAATTATGAAATATAAAAAAAAATCAACAGGAAAATATTACATTTTTGGAATATTTGCAACCAATAAAATTATATTCCTAAAGAAATAATAATAGAAATCCCTTCTTAAATATTAATTTAAACTTTACATGCAAAAGACGGCTTGTATCTTGAAGACTAACGAATATATAATAAATTCCTTTCTGTGCAAATATATTCACACACACACACACACTCATAGAAACAGACAGAGAGAGGGATATCCATTAAACAAACACAGAGAAATCGCCGCTGACATAAAGCAGCAATGGCTGTCCTGGCAATGTCCTGGCGTTTTCCCCCCCTCGCTCGTCTAGCTGTCGCCTCGCTGGCGCCAGCTGTCGCCTGCCTTAACTTGTGCCCCCAAAAACCTCCACATTCTCCACATATGAGAATGCTCTATCTCTCTCTCTCTCTCTATCACACACACACCACACACTGGGATGCCCTGTACTGTACTGTATCTCTGAGATACATCAGCATATTGCCGCTTGTTGAGGCATTTTAAATAATTTGTCCCTACCGCTTGCCGTTTGGCATATTTGCAGGTCCCGCCACCGTCCAGATGGTGTCCCAGAACCGACCGCCGCCCCCGATGCCGGTGCCCGTCCAGGTGCCGCAGTACGTCAACGAGAACGGTACGCTCACCCATGTGATGCTATCGCCGCAGCAGTACCAGCAGCTGCATCCTGGCCAAGGACACCTCCATCCAGCACCATTCGTAAGTGGACTAGTATTTATTTATTACTTTGAGCTTAGATATATGTTTATTTTATTTTGTGAGCAGAGGAGAAGCCAGAAAAAGTGCTTTTAAATATAGGACATAATTTTTAAAGGTTTATCTAAATTTTTTTATGTGTTTTAAATATATTTGTATATTGAAAAACTAATATTTAAAAATGTAGAATCATTTTAAAGTCATTTTTTTAAACATTTTAAATAGAAACACATATATTTAAAATATATAAAAACATTCCATAAACATTTAACAATATTCTTAAAGAGAAATAATTATTTTATAAACATAGATATATTAAAAAAAAAATTAAAACAGAAATGGCTATAATTAGATATATTCTTAATAAAAAACAAGAAGTCATTGACATATTCTTAAAAAAACTATATACACCTTTAATACGATTTCAACAATTCTCTTAAAGCCCTTGGATTTTTTTAACACAAAAATAAATAGGCTTTTTATGCAAATATTTTAAAGTTTACTATCATCCTTTTCCACATCAATTTAAATTAGTTTTTCCACACAATTTAATGGCAACAACAAATCAATGTAGTAAAAAATAAATTACTCCCTATACATATAAATAATTTTTTCAACTTTATAAAGCTTGTTCTTACAGCTTTAAAGTATTTAAAGTGCATCAAGTGTAGTTTAAGCGTAGTTCCAGTAGCAAAAGCAAACAATGTCGAGCCTTTTCAGTAAATGAATTAATTAAACTCAGGCGATGCTCAGGCGACTTGAAACAATAGAATCGGGGAAAACCAAACAAGCCGCCACAGCACAAAAGGCAATCGAATTTATAGAGATATATAGTATACGTACCTTATCGGAGAGGGAAGAAGACGCTATCTCATTTCCATACCATTAGAGAGGGGACTTCCTCCCCGCCGCTTATCAATTAATTGACAGCTAATTGAGCGAACAACCAGCAATCAGCAGAGCCAACGACGGCGATTCCCCCGATATTTCCATTCGGGGGCGTCTGTAAAAATAATTTATTGGCCAAACAAACCCGATTGGATCCGGGTGAAGCTGTAGTTGTTCCTGGAAAACTGAACGCTGAAAAGCCATTCTCATTCGAATGCAACTGCCAGAGACTCGTGCGCTTAGCCATAATGAAACCGAGCCGGGGGGCCCCTGATAAACAACAATGGCGGGGAAATGGGTAAACTTTTAGCTAAACAACAATTAAAATAAAGTTTAAACAAAAGCGGAAAAACAGTTGGCCAGCTGTCGGCACTTGTGCATTTATAATTTTATTATATATATCGTTCAGCTTGAGTTTAGTTTATAAACTGCAATATCGTTTCGAGTCGCGGAAATCGCCGGGGAGGGAAAAGTGTGAAAATTATGTGACTAATTAGTCCATTTCGCATTATACTTCAAAGTTCCCAAAGTACTTAAATCTCTGACTCACTGAGTGCAAATATTTGAATAGGAAACAAGCAGGCAAATGCATTCACAGTCTATTTTATTTGATGTCTGAAAAACGTTTCATTGCACTTCGCAAGCTGTCGTTTAGGCGTGAGCATTGACAATCGATCAGCGGCGAGCTGTTTGGCCAAGATACTATTTGTCTTGAATGCTAATTAGCCAGTTGAGAGTAGGGACACTCCCTGGGGCTGACCGACAGCTAAAAGAAAGGAATGCTTTGACATATAAGTTTAGTTTTAATGGAGATCAGAAAACCTCTTTTCTCTTGAATCATAAAATGTGGCTTAGCTTTTTTTCTGCTTAAGTTCTCACGTATTTTATATTTTTAAAGCCACTTTCAAGTGAATAAATTATTGCAGTTATTTATGGTATAGTTTCTTTGGAATACTTATTTGTTTAACAGCCATTTGAAATGCAAGTGCAAAAAAATGATCTGTAAAATATTCATAGCTTTTACAATTTGATTAAATGATATGGAAATTCAAAAATAAATATACGTCTTTTTTACCGAGCTATAAAGCACAGAGGCGGCAAGCTCTTTAAGGCAACGCTTATATAAAATATAATAAAAGACAGACAAATAATTTTTATTATTTTTAAATATTACAATAATAGTAAGTGATTTATTTTCTGAGTTCGTAGTCAGTTTATCAGGTTTTATATTAGTGAATTTAATTGTTTCTAGGGAATTTGCTTTTAGTTTAATACAGTTTAACCCCATAAAAATATCTCTATTTTATTATTTAAATGTAATGAAATTAATTTCAAATCAAGCCACGCTTAAGAATGTTTTAACTGATACAAATTGCTGTCATTTTGATTTATTTTCTCTTTTTTTTCGGCCATTAACATGCGGAACTATTTCGTTGGCCTGACAGCAGCAGCAACGTTGGCCAAGTTCATAGCCTGGGCCCATGCATTCCATTTAAATTGCCTCGCTAATTTGCAAAATGGCAAAAAGAGACGCTTGTTGTTAGCCAAAGCAGATGAGCGTTACCCATTCACATCACGTTCGAAAAATCCGCTCCGGCCTCACAACTGTTGCTCCGGTCGCGCCGCCACTTATGTCTAATAATTTAATAATAACAATTTCATTGTCCAACATAAACATTCCCATCATTTCCTTTATGTGCAGAAATTGTTAACAAAGAAATACATTTAGGGTCGAAATTGAAATACATTTTCCGTTTCCATGGCGGTAAAATCACTGACCCCCTTGGAATGAGAGATGAGGAGCTTTCAATGCTCGTGACTTGGTCCAGACTGAAAATTAAAATGGGAATCGGAATCGGAATCGGCATTGGCATCGACAGCGGCATATTCCGGTTCTGGCATAGCGCCTAGCGCAATTTAAATTCTATGGTTCAGCTCCCTCCGGTACCTCTCCACTTACGGTTATTTATTGTATTATATTATCAATCGCTCAATTAACATCAGAATTAATTGCATTGTGAATTATTATATAATTTCCATTGATTACGCGCTTTGCGCTTGCAGCGGTGCGGGATTTATAATTTGCTGACACTTCAGCGGTGATTTACTTATTTTCTGTTCTGTAGACAAATCAAATAAATCTTTTTTGCCGCCATTTATTATGTTTTGTCGGTAGGAAAAAATACATATTTGACAAGCTCAAAATTAATTCCACTTAATTGCAGCTAAAGTTCATGGGGTTAATTGGATAATGGATGCTTGTTTAATAAACAAACTAAATAGGAGGCATTAAATTGTAATTAAAAGTGGACACTAGAGCACATATATTTGATGTGATAAATATTTAGACGAAACATTTAATTACAATTTGTGAAAATATACAAAGTAATTGGGAAATAGTCTCTTCAATTTAATTTTCCAGTATTTAAAGGCTTACATTTTTTATTTTTAAATGTAAACAAGAAAGGAAGCTAACTTCGGCTCGCCGAAGTTTGTATACCCTTGCAGATATTAT
>JAEIIJ010005545.1:0-13784 GCA_018904815.1 Drosophila ogumai
TTATTAAATCTAAATAATTCAAATTACACAATAAAATTAAGTGAAATTAATCCAAGATTATGGGCTTTCAATAAAAAAGTTGTTTGACGATGATGATTCATCATTAAATTTGCTATCTAATCTCTAATTTTGATAAAGATCAGGCAAGCAAACTTGCTTAATAAATAAACTCTACATAATTTCAAACAAATAAGTCTAACGTTGCATTAAAAATAATTTTAAAAAACTAATACTTATTCATCTCCTTCCCAAAAGCAACTCATAATGTTACCCCATCTTGTGATGAGTCACAAAACTAAGCAAATGGGATTATTCCATTTATGTAAATACCAAATTAACTCATCTTCCCGTTTTGAAACAGGTTCTAAAGCTCACCTGTGCCTGGGCCTGCTGCTGTTGCTGCTGCTTCCGACGACTGGCGCTCGTTCCACTCACATCCTGCGCCAGACTACGAGCTCGAGCATTGCGCGCCCATTCCTGAATCCAATCCTGCTTGGTCTGAGCCGTCTGCAGCAGGGCGGCCTCTGAACCCTGAGTAGTACTTGTGGGCGTGGTGGGCGTCTCCGGGAACTGATGATGTTGATGATGCTGCTGCTGATTGGTGCTGGTGGTGAACACATTCAGGCGATATTCAGCCTTCTGGCGATCGGTGGCCGAGCCAGCCAAAGCCTGGGTATGCCTCAACTTGGCCTCATTGCTCACATACTCGGAGCTATCGATCTGCGAGGTGGACAGACTATGCGAGTGCCGGGTGAGCTTGGGATGTGTGTCCAAAGCACGCTGTTTGGCCAGCACACCACTGGTGGTGACACTCGTGAAGCATCCAACATCCGCTGCCGGCGAGGGGGGAGTGGGAGGCGATAGAGGAGCCGGCTGACGCAGCACGCGACTTTTTAGTTGATCCAAGTAGGCGCCTATAAAAAGTGGTTACCATTAATTAATTTATAATTTATTATGTTTAATTTTCTCACCTGTGGAGCTTCTTTGAGCTGGTGGCAGTTGCTCCTGCAGCGGTGTTTCATGGTAGAAATTCACCTCAAGGACATTGCTGCCTCGATTCGCCTTGACTGGCAATTGTTTGGGTCGCATTTTAACAGCAGCATCACCTCCTCCGCCTCCACCTGCTCCTCCTCTTCCTCCTCCTCCTACCTTCTTTCCATTCCTGTCAATATTCATGAGATCCTTCTGCTCCTCCGTGTAGTTATCTCCATCGAGAGTATAAGTTCCCGCCTCGCTCACTGCATCATCTCCTAGACTTTTGCCATCCGCCAGCGGTGGCTCTGGGCAGAGCATCTCCACCTGGCGCAGGGCCAGCTGCATGGCCGTGGAGCGTGGTGTAAACTGATTGGTCGTTCGATTGGCCACCAGATTGGTTGTGCCCTTGGTAGCCGCCGGCGGTGCTGGCAGTTTGGATCTGCTAGCGGGTCTTGGTGCTGCCGCTGCCTGTGCTGGTTCTGCATTGGCCGAGCTCCTTGGTGACCAACTGTGCCGCTTGGAGGCATCTCTCACCCGGGAGGCACTGCGATCTCTCACCCGCATTTTCACTTGCACTGGAGGCGCCTGTTCGCTGGAGGGCGTGGCTGCTGTCAGGGAGGATATGTCATCTGCCATGCTGCTGCCGGCATCCAAGCTGCTTCGCTGTGAGTGTCGTCCACTGTTTGAGGTTGTGGTGGTGTTGGTGTTGTTGTTATCTTTCTCCGTCTCCAACTTTGACATGGAGGCACCGCGCTTGTGACGATTCTGGAAGCGCTCCATCATATTCTTGTAGCGCGCCGCCTGAGCCGCTGCATCGTTCTCCGAGGCATCGTCAAAGTGATCAATGGTGAAGGCCAGAGCTGCTTTCGTGGTAGCATTCGACTCGCTCGAGTTCTCCTCCTCATCGGGCGCTGACTTCGGAGAACTGCCATGTTGCTGCTGCTGCTGCTGCTGGTGCGCTCTACTTTGTGCCGCCGCTGCTGCAAAAGCAAGAGAGCAGACACACAATTAAATTAGCATTTATTTACAGTTATTATTATTACATTTATTATTAGCGTTTATGCGGTGAAAACGAAACTAAGTTGCTGGCGTAAATTAAACTGAACTCGCCGGAGCAACGCAACTGAAGTGGCGTACGATAAAAGGAAAGATTCAAGAAAGTTGCAAAAGAATAGAGGAGAAAGATACAGGAACGGCTCTTAATAGTTAAGGGTTTTTTTTATGAAGAAGAACCTTAACTTAAATATATTTAAAAATGTGTATTTATTAAGAATAAGTATTTATTTATTTGTAAATATTTTATATTATTCTAGCGCAACAGTAAAATATTAAATAATATTTTCCTTCATATTTTTTTTTAGGTTTTTACATAGTTGGATTTGTTTTTAATTATTAAATTATCTTAGGTAATAGAATTGAAACCCGAACATGTAAACATAATCAAATTAAGTAAAAGACTTCAAAACTATTAAAAAAAAACCTATCTTTGAGTAATATTTCCTGCAGGCATCCGCCATAAATTGGAAATATTATTTTTCTATATTTTGCTTTTATTGTCTACCAAATATAAGGCAACCAAATTATGTAATTTATTAATCGAATTAAATTTAAATCAATTTAAAAACACACATTTATGGAAATCATTGAAACCCCTTTTAAAGTCCCCACTAAAAACTAATAGATTGTCACCTTTTTCAGCCCTCAAAAAACAATTAAAAAAAATATACTTCTGCCTAATGACAGACCCCCGCTTTCTATAAAGATGACCCTGTCTCTAACTATATTCAAGGGCCCCCAGTGAAACGCCCACCTGCAGCCAGAGCAGATCCCTCACCGCTTCCGCTAACAATTTCTATACGTTTCCGCGGCCAAGCAAAAAGAAAATCAAACCATCTAGGGGCGAGGGTCTCAGAATCGTGATCTATGGATGGGTAGCTTCTACACGTACCAAACGCTATATAAGGCGGTCGGTCGGTCGGTCGACTGGCTCTGGCTGTGCCCGGCAAGTGAAGGTTAGAGTTCGGTGATTTCGGTCAATTGCAGGTTTTTATTTTGCCAAGTGGAATGGATGGTCGAATGGGGGATGGGTTCCATGGGGCAGAGACCCACAAAACTTTTACGCTCTGCCAAACTTCCCGTTTCGTTTTGCAATGAAAATAAATACATCTCAAATAGCTTGAGTCCATATTTAGCTTAGATTTCGCAGACATATTTTCAACAAGTTTTTGGTCACGAACGAAAACAAATTGGAATTGGCAAACTGAATATTATAATCAATTTTTAGATGTGTAATTAAATTAAGAGTCAAGGTGACAAGTTATAGATAAAGTGTTTAAAATAGCAAAGATAAAATTATAGTTAAGATCTCAGCCAAGAGTTAAAGGTGTAGAAAAGCGGTGTACAATAATTATATATAATCATAAAGAGTCAAATGAATATATTCAAAGTTCTAGGTGAAGTTCAACGGTTTGGAAAATTGTTGAATTTAAATCCTATGATTATATTTAAAGTTCCGCATTAAGCCTAATCATTTTAGTTAGGCGAAAATTAACTTATTACTGTAATTGTATCTTAGATGAAAATCTCATATATCAACCTCAAATGCAGATAAGGCTACTTCATAGGAAGCTTAAAAATATGTTTATGTTTTCTTTGTTCTCAGTTTTCTTATAAACACTTGTGAGAACCTTTGTCTCAGATATCCCAGCTAAATTAATTATTTTTTAAAGTTATTGTTTGGTTGTTATGATTATAAACAAACACACTGAAAAATAAATGCTTCATTTACATATTTCAAATTAAGTTCGCTTGAGAATATCTTAAAATTGGTTGTTTACATTCTCAGCTTGGTTTAATTTTAGTTCCATAAATTTTACAGATTTTTCTAGTCTAATTTTTAACCCAACTAGACCATAAACCATTAAGAAATCATAAAAATTTCTGCTTATAAGACAACATGATTACTATAATGTATTACAGGAAGTTCCAACTTGGCTTGAATCTAGAACGACATTATTCGGTTGTCGGTTTAAAAAATTTGCAATCCAATTAAGCAGGAAATATTTCTATTTCCCCTGCCACGAAGCGAGGCAATCACCGATAGACAATAGACCACAGTAGGTAACGACCAACGGTAATTACGCTGCCCACTGTGCATGGCCATAAAATGTCTTCTATCGAGTTATCGTGTTGCGTTCCCCCCAAACCACTCTGCCGAGTGTGCTGTGCAACAATTGAAAACTGTTGGCACAACGCACAAATGTCGGGCATTAGTATTGCCATTATTAATATTATTATTGCCATTGCCGGCTGTCGAGTGGCTTGTTCAACAAAAATATAAAAAAAAAAACTCTTTTGTTGGGCTTTATTTTTTAGACGCTTTTACTTTTCGCAATAAATGAAACAAAATGTGGTTCGAGTGCCATATACAGTGGGGGTCAAAGCAATAGTAGTAGTAAACTGCATTAATTATAAAATAACGATATTTTTAATCGAAAAATGTAGAAATTTACTTTATTATTCTTACTAATTTTAGAAACCTACTTATATTTATTTCCTACATAATCTTTATCATGTTTAGTCAATTGCGTGCGCAACCACTATTATTTTGTAACCAACTGTAATATATTTAAAGAAAAAACTATATTTTTTTCCTTTGTTGGTCACCTTAACTACCTTTACTGTTGTTTGGGAAAGTCGAGCAGGGGAAATTGTGTGACCGCCTGGTGATTTTCGATCATTTGCTTTTCACTCGTCATAATTCCGAGTGTTAACAAATTTGGTTAGCCAATAATACCCACAATGTGCAGTGTGAGATAATCGGTGCGAATGCAAAGCGGAAATCTATCAGCAATTCTCTCACGCTGGCCCACAGGTTCCAATTGGTTTCCAATTGGGTTTGCTAATTGCATTATGACCTTACGTCATCGCCTATCAATCAGACATAATATATTTTTCGGGCTTTTTCGTTTTCTTAGCTTTGCTTCGATTTTGTAGCCTTTCCGTCGAGGTCAACTTCTCGCATTTAAATAAATGTTATTAATAATTTATTTATAATTTTTTTTGCAGTCGGCGACACCAGAGAAAGCCATCGGTGATCATCATCATCTGTCAGCTGCGAATGAGGTCATCGACTTGGCGGCCATTTGTTGTGCGCCTTGTTATCGGCGATTGTTTGGCTTATATGGGATATTTCATTATATACACACACTCTTCAGATCGGTTGGTGTGCTCGAGTTGAAGAAGAAAATTGTTGGGAAGTAGACCATTGAGATTTTCAGAAAAAACAATCATCATTTTTTGTTACTTTCAAACAAATTTTTCAGCTAAGAGAGAGAGCGATCATTGCTAAAAATAAACAGTTTTAATCATTATTGATAGCCAAAATCTAATTTTGAAACGTTTCTATTTTGTGACAACTAGAAAATTCTTTAAATATTTGAGTTCTTTTGACAGCAGGAATCTAGTAAAAAAAATGTAATAATTTAACTAATTAAGCATGCCTCAACATTATCAATTTGGGAACAAGGCCAAAACCAACAGATTTGTTCCGATTTCTTTTGCTTGATACTTGGGTGTCGGCCAAGAATTAATGCCTAACATTTATAATGAATATATATGCTATATGTTTGTAAGAGGTTAATTCTAAAAGGAAAAGTTGCACGTGACCAGAAAAGAAATAATTAAAAAACATTTTAAATATCAAGTGATTTTTTGAATTGTAAATGCTTCTAAAAGCAACCCATTTGTGGAAATTTTTTAAGAAAACCATTACCATTTTTTAAGAAAACCATTACTCACAGATAACTTTTAAGATAAATCCAAACACACTTCAAACTAAGACACTTTCAGATATTTATTCCACAAGTCTCTGAGTTGCGACATTCCAAAATATCGGGGTGACATAATGGGTTCACACTCGGCTCTCATTGTCAACGGCACTTGAACTAAAAAACCGAAACATTCCCAGGCCTCCAGCCCCTTGATTACCTCGCCATCTCCCCAAGTGCGTCGATTTGTTTTTCATAAATCTCCCATTTCTCAAAGTTTATCAGTTTTGATTTCTTTCGTTCGCTTGCCAAATCTTACACAATTATAGCCGTTGTCGGTCGTGTCATTATCTCACACATTTTCATTCCTTGCACGCAATTCATCGGGCAAAAATAAAATTCAAACAACAAATAAAGTGAAACAGATTTGTGACCAAGTGAAGTGGTGACTCAGCACCAGCTGCGGGCGTTGCTCGATCCGAGGCTACTACGATCCGATCCAGACTACGTCTGTATATGCCAGGCTTGTGCCAATATTAAGCAGAAATATTTTATTGAAAGCAGGGGAATTGCAGGCGTAAATCTTTCAATGAAAACGTAAACAGAACGCGGAGCAATCTGCTGTATATTTGTAACGACATGATTTTCTTATATACATAATTTTAATCTATAAAAGTGGCTTGCCTCAACAGATGCCTTGTTTGGCTTTATAAACAATAAGGCTAATAAGGCTTTTGACTTTTTTCTAAGAACAAGGTAAAAGGTTTTCAAGTATTCTAAATTAAATTTATAATTTTTTTATAAAAAAAAATCTAAACTCTAGGATTCTGTGACCTGAAACTTTGACATAATAAACATTGTAAATAACTTAAATAACTTTATGATGTTATTTTGCCTCGCTTTCAATCTGATAAATCTATCTATCTAATTTTCAAAAATTAAGCAACAACCATAAATTCAGGTAAAGAAAAATAAGCCAAGCTAAATCTTTCTAAATTGGAACACAACAATATTTGGCTTCCAATTTTTATAGTTTTCCTAGCTGTCTCCCAGAGTTTCTTAAATTGTAAGAAAAACTCCATATGTTCGTTGTATCAAGTCTATCTTAGTTTAAACAGAAATTAAATCAACTTAGCGGACTTCTTGTAGAGAAAACCAAGAACAACTTCTTAGTTTGGTGTCACAGAGCCATAAAAAATAAATACAAAAAAGAAATACGCGCAAGCTGATGTCACTTGTCGCTTTAGCGGGCTATTGATCCCGTTCCACTTTCTCGGAACCAGAATCGAGAACTTGCTTTTCAACCGGCCTCGGCCCACTGTGCTCATACAACGTAAACGAGGTGTGTTGTATACCTGTGTGTGTGCGAGAGTGTGTTTGCCAGGCATGACTATTGCAATAAATATTTGCGCTTAGTCGTGGCCAGAGACTCGCACAAAATAACTTCATTAAAAATTCAAATGAACAAAAAAAAAAAAGGAAAAACAGCAAAAGACAAGCCTCACTCAACCTGGAACAACAAAAGCCGTAGCAACAAAATCGCGGCTAAATTAGCCATCAATTGTCGCCGATGTTGGCGGTTTGCGGTTTTAGTTTGCTAATGTTTCTTTTTTCTTTAATTTATTGCATACTCCAACTCGACAAAATAAACCTTTCTTCTTTATATTATATTATTTAATTAAAAGACACAAGACACACACATCATCATATCATTGGATTTTTGATGTAAACAAAATTTATAAAATTTATTTAAGCAAAAAAAAGCAATAAGACCGAGAGAAGAGCCAAGAAAAGATGGAATAATTCCAAATTTAATTGTTACAAATTTTAAATAAATTATCTCTTTATTTAAAAAGTAACCTATCTTTATTTTATGTGCCTGAAAAATAGAAAACTTATCCGGAAGGAGTAGATTTACTCACCTTTCTCGGCCGGCGATGGTGGCGGCTTGCCAAGGCAGAACTTCCCGCAGGAGTCGTCGATGGCCGCTCCGAGGCCTACATAGCCGGGATTTGCTGTGGGATTCCTGAGCTGAACGTGATGGGGTGACAAGGCAAGCGGGGAGGTGGCCGGATTGGATCCATCTGGACTGTCAATGATTTCGGTGATTTTCTTGAGGTTTTCCGGCGTTGTATCAGCCTTTTCGCGTCCATCACTGCTGTTGCCATCTTCGTCGGCATACACCGTGCGTCCGATGGAGAGGTTGTCCCCGCTCTTGGCCTTGGATGAATCAGATGCTGTGACCATGTCCCCAACAGCTGACAGGGAGGCGTTGCCTGCTGTAGTTGTTGCTACTCCTGCTCCCACTGGTGCTTCGCCAGCTGATGTGGCCGTTGTTGTTGTTGGTGGTGCTGGTGCCGCGGTAGTTGTGTCATTTGCGTATGATGTCATCTTAAGCCTTCGCTGGTATAAATTTTGCAGCAAATCGGAGTTTTTGTTGTTGTTGTTGAAGGTACACCTACTTTCGCCGCTTTTTTCTGCCTATTCAGCTAATTAATTAGCGAGTCATTTCTACACGTTTTCCGGCCTTCGTTGCGTGCTGTCTGTCGTCTACTGCCCTTTCTACTACGCTTTCCACATCCTGCTGCGCTTTAAGGTTCCTTTTTTTTTGTGCGTAAAGTCAGTTCCTTTTGCTTTGCTTCTTACCTGCCAAACGAAGGTGTGAAAATCATTCAAAGTTGCGGTCAATTAGCATTTATAAAGGATTTATTCAAAAGACAACTATTATTTTGACCGCAACTGTGAGCTATAAACGAACAACACTTTTCTTTTCGGTTCAAGAATGCCTGATCACGCCCCGAATGTAAATGGAAATGCAGACAATTACCGACACACACGTCAATGGAGGGAAATGACCAAGGTGTATTTCCAATTGCGCGACGAGAGTTTTCCGATTGGACACTTGAAAATCTATTCAGGCATTTTCCACACGCATAAAAATAGCCGAAAGGCAGAAGAAAAGCGATTCTTGGCTGCCTTTTCAAGGTTGCTTTTGTTGTGCTTGAGAAAGAAAACCTAATCGGATATTTTATTTTTACATTGAACACTTTTGGAGGCGCACACACACACACTCAAAGGCGAGCACGCACCCGAAAACACAGACACTTGAGGCCAACACATACACACTTTCAAGGGCAGGGTCCGCTCGGACTTTTCACTTGCATTTCCCGCAACGCTTTTCACTATTGTCGGCGGCTCCAGTCAACCGTTGTTCTGGTTGGATTTGATAATGAACTTTTCTTTATCTCTGCCTCGGTTTTTCCGATTCACGACACGCGCAACGATTACTCACGGCAACAATTCAGTTAAGAATGAACCTGAACGTGCAGGTGTGCGTATGTGTTGGCCAAAAGTGGCTTTGGTAAAAGAGAGAGAGAGGTGAGCACGCGACAACAATGGAGAGAGCGCAGTGTTGCCAACCAATATAGCCAAATCTGGCTATTTATTTATTTTACAAGGCAAACAAACGCAAAGTAGGCTTCAATCTTTGTGTTTTAGCTGTATTAATATGAAAATATTAAAATTTTCTTTAAAATAGCAAACAACTACTGAGTTCTAACCAAACCAAATCGTATTTATTAATCAGGTTTGGCTATAAAATAGCAGAGTTGATAGCACTGCAAAGAGCAAGCAAGAGAGCAAGGCAAACAGCTGGGAGTTGAATTCAGGGTTGCCGTACTCCAATCGGTATGGAAATATGCCTTTTTTATTGAAAAAAACTCATATCATATAATTTAAAATTCATTATTTGTTAATTTTTAAATTTTAATTAAACAAATACAATTTTATCTCAGTGAAACAGCCAAAACTCTAACGAGGTGGCAGCACCAATTGGTTCTCTCTCCCCATCTATGTTCTTGTTTCGTTCTTGTTTCTATGTTGATTGTTTTGCCCAATCTAAAAGCTAATTAAACCGTTAAATAATACCACTGAGCACAGAATAAGAGCCACAATGCGGATAAATTAACAAAAGAAGCACTTTTCGCGAATTCACGCTCCACTGAGCAGCAATACCCCAGGCGGTGCACCCGACAGGTGGCCTTCAAATACCGACGCTAAAGCTATTTTTGGATCCAAACACTTGCGATCACTCTCGCTTTTCACGCTAACGGGTGTACAGGTGTACGACAGGTTGAAGTAATGCAAACGGATGGAATTTGAAGACTTCACAACTGTCAAATGGCAGAAACAATAACAATTGTCGCGCAAGTGATAACGGGAGAGAACCAGCCCTCTCTCGCGGACGCACACAATGCTCGCTCTCTCTCTTTCCTCCCTCAGCAAGTATTTTGTATTGGCATTTTTTCGTTTTCTTTTGTGCACTTGTTTGTCGTTGGCTATTCACACTTTACTTTTCACTTTTTGGCTTTATTTGTTTGTAATTTTGGCTTTCTAAGCTACACATTATATTTATACACTATGGCCAAATGTAATTGGCATAAAAACGGCTTATTTACTCGCTAAACGAAGCAAGAAACGAACGGCGCCAGGAACTTGCAAACTTTTTCGTTTTGTTGTGCCAATCAGAACTAAAGGTGGAACCAAAGATGCCAAAACATCGACTGCACTATCGATTGGGTTTTAACTATCGCTAGTAAAATAAAAATATTTAATAAATTTGTATACCATTGCAAAGCCATAGTATTTACAGAAAATGTTTAAATACCTTTGATCAGCCTAATTGATTTGCTTTCAGAAATTAAATGTTTAATGTTTCTTGCATGAATACCCTATATATTTAAGGTGACTCATTTTTTGCGATGGTATAAAATATCGTTCTATCAAAAGCTATCTGATAGATAGCTATCTGAAGTCCAAATTATTACAAAAATATATAAAGAATAAAAAATATGAAGAAAAAATTGTTATAAATAAAAGCAACAGATTAAAAAAATAAAAAAAATCTAAATAGTTTTTCCCATTTTCCAAATTTAATAAATATTAAGACTTTATTTAAAACGGTTTTTATTCAAACTGTTTTTATTGTTTATACATTAATATATTGTATAGGTTATGTAGCTAGGCATGTGTTGTATGTATATGTTTGGAGGGCATCATGATGCCAATCTTGTCTTCCCAGAAAAACTTACAAAACTAATTAAAAAAGAACGCAAACATTCATTCAGACTGCGAATGCGATGGTGACTTTTGGCTGGTTGGTTAGCATATACGAATACAAGTTGTTTGTTTATATAAATATAAATCCGCCAAGACTGTACACAAACTGATAAAATAAACTGGGACAAGTGTAAACGGAATACTCTGGGAATGCATTTAAAACAGGCGTTGTCTCAACGTCCATTCCAGTGACCTACGTGACCATTTTCGAAGGCCAGGTTTATCCTGGGATGCGGCAACGGGCGGCTTGCCTGCAGGACCTGCCTCGCCGGGTCGTCCTCGAAGTACAAGCACTGACGTACAAATTCCAGAAAGAGGGCCTGCGCCTGGCCAGCGGCTTTGGGCAATGCCGCCAGATTGGAATCACTGCAGAGTCCTTGGACCAGCTGCTCGCATATACGCGTGTTGGTGTCCACATCGAAGAGCGGCACCCCAAAACTCACGTCCAACAGGGTCCACTCCTCCGTGGCATCGTCCTCCTCCTCCAACGTAGGGGCAAGCAGCTCCTCAGATGGTGTCATCTCCAGGGGGATCTCAACGGAACTTTGGGACACCAAATCCCCCCTGCTACATTTTGCCAACTCGCTGGCCAGCACTTGACTGCAATCCGGCGAGGTGAACTCGTTGGCAGGACCATGCTCTGGGGTAGCCGCAAAATGGTTTTCATCGGGACTCTTCAACTGAAAGCTGGTAGCCACCTCGCTATTTGGCACATTAGTCGTCGTCGGCGTCGTAATAGACGAGCGCTTCTGCCGCTGCATTGGCTTCAAGCGAACCTGCAGCTCATAATCCTCGCATCCTAGATCCGGCACCCCTGTGTTTAGGAATGTTATGTAGCCGCACTGTTGCCTCAAGTCCAAAAGGCTGGCCAGCTTCTGTACAGCTCGATGGGCAGACCATTTGGCCTGGCGCGGATCCAAGGTTTGGAAAGGGAATGATTCATAGTGTAGACTGCCGGCTGTGCGGATGCCATAGCCCTGGAGCAACACGCAGCCGTTCTTGAGTTGATCGTTGACATTGCGGAAGTTTTCCGAATTGAGGACATACGAGTCAGAGTGCAGGATGTTAACCAAAAGCTTGCCATAGCCCAGAAATAGACGGGGCAAAGTCTTGAGCACGGTTCCCCGGCAAAGCAGCAAACTGGGGGGGCCATAGCCTAAAACAAAAATGATGTAAGCCAGAGAAGGAATCTTGTAAGCTGGGACATCTTACCAGTGATATGATTGTAGAAAAGCTTGCTCCACATGGGCGTTACATCGGAGCTGCGCAGAAATTGCCCAAAATAGGGAATGCTAAAAGTCTGACTTAGCGAAGCCGTCAGCGGTGAGGCAGCTATTATAAACTTGTACTTCTTCTCCAGAACTCGATCTCGCGTCTGCCTATCCAAGCCCTCCAAGCACTCCAATCTTAGCAGATCCAAGCCACCCGGCAGCAAATGCCGCAGCGAGCAGATGGTGGAGCGCAGGATAACGGCATGGGCAAAGTAGCGGGAGACATCACCTTCCCCCTCCGCATCCAACAGGGAAACCTGCTCTAGCTCAGCCAGAAAACTGTCCAGACTCTCCTCGCACAGCTTGCCCACCTCGAACATGGTGACTGCATGGTTCTTTAAACCCGGCGAGAGGTTACCCATCATCAGGAAAGCCGTAAGCGTGGAGTCAAAGAGAAAGCCCACCCTTTTGCCGCTCTTGGGAAGTGCAGGGACAGGAGCTACTGCTGCAGGCGGTTTGGTCGTACGCTCACTCAAATCCTCCAGTTCCAACTCTGAGCTTAGCTCCTGCTCATCGCTGTTGTTGCTTGTTATTGGCTCCTGGGGCGTGGTGTTCAAATTGGCAAAGCTAAAGTCACTGGTGTTGCCATCCGAGGAGAGGTATCCTATAGAGCTGCTGTCCTTATCCTTGTCCTTTTCCTTGGGTGTCTTTGGGGACTTGGGGCTCTGGTCAAACTCAAAGCTGCTGGCATGTAGGTTGTAGTTCAGGGGCGTAATCTGTGGCGTTTCGGGCGTCTGCTGACGGTTGTAGCCTTCCCAGCTGGGATGATTGGGTTGACTCTGTTGCTGCTGAAGCTGCACTGCATCCTCTTTCCTATGGGCAAATCCCAGGCGGCAGATAAAGGATACCGCCTGCTTGACACTATCCAGTTCCAGTTGCAGCATGTGGGCTAGCTCGGCGATGGTCATGTGCTCATCCGCACTCACAAAGATTTTGTACAGCAGATTCTCAAAGTAATCGCCGCTCACACGATTCATTACAAAGTTCCGCAGTGGAGGAATGGAGATCCTGTCCTCACCGCTGATGGGCACATCCAAATACACGAGACCCTTTCTGTACAGGCTGTGCACCACTTCGTGGTCACATTTGCCCGCCGGCTGGGCTCCAAAGTCTATGAGATCATCGATTAGAGACCTCTCCGCCGGCGATAAATACTTGATGTCCGCCTCCAGAACGTAGCCAATGTCCAGTCGCCACCAGGGCTCCATGTGTATGCGGACGGGAAATCGCGGCAGAAAGTCCAGCGGATTGGGACGCGATCCGAAGATCAGGGAACGCGGTGTGTGGGTCTTTAAGTCGCTGATCAAAGCCAGGTACTCATTCCGCCCGATGCCTAGCACGCGCAAGCAGTCAGCAGCCGTGAAGTTTGGCAGCGTATCATAGCTCTTGTCGCTCCGCAAGAGCTGGCCCAGCACGTCCAGATAATAGTTGAAGGGTGTGACTCTCAATCCCTTGGTCACGATGTCGGCCAGATGGTAGGGAAATGCGCCCAAGCCGTTGATGCTTTTCTGGACCAGCAGTTCGTAGTAGCGCTGCTCCCGCCGGAACACCTTGGCGGCCAGGTTGCCCCTGAAGCGCAGCTGGTTCTTGAGGCTGTAGTTGAAGACGAACTTCTCGTAATCTCGCTGGTTGTTGTGGAGTACGGAGCGCA
>JAEIIJ010005550.1:0-19617 GCA_018904815.1 Drosophila ogumai
TTTGCTTTGTTTTTAAATATTATTTAATGTTAATAATAACCAATTAACATTCATAACAGATTGATAATAATTTGATTTAATTTTAATTTTATTTGGAAAGGTTTGCTTTATTTCTGTATTCCCCGATTTCCTTCAATTTTCTTTCCATTTTCCCTACAGGTAATCAAATATTCGCAACCCAAACCCAACGTTTCCATTTACGGCGCGTGTTTGTTTAGCCAAACCTTCGGGAACACATATCTCGTTACAAGACAGCGGCGGTTTCTATTGCCAGGAAAGCCTCCTGCTTCTACTTCTGCCTCCTGCCTACTGTGAAAATATTTTTGTTTGTCTTTCCGGCATGAACGAAAGCCATAATTTTACCCTAGCTATCCTGACAGTTAATCAAAACTGGCAGATGTAGGGACCCCGGGAAGCTAAGGTATCACTCAAAAATGCTGCTCCAGCTTTAGACGGGAAATTCGATTTGGCCTTTATTGAGATGCCTTGTGATTGCCACACGTCACACGGCGGCGTCCAGGACGTGCTGCCAATTTTTGTGTGTATGAGCCCCGCATCAAGGTGGAACTAAGACCACCTGGCACATGTCAGAGGGCATACAAAGTGGCCCGGAAAAATCACAAGCACAAAAGGCTGGGACAATGTTCTCTTTGTTGGTCAGGGGCCCCGGTGATTGTTTCCTGTGTGCGTATACGCAATGTCAAAGTGGCAGCAGCGTGTCCAGAGGCAGTGTACATTGCGTATACGCCGTGTTTGATGGACAAAGCCATCGTAAATCTAATTAAATTTCACACAGCTGTCCAAACACCAAAGCGGACACTTGTTGGCATACGGAATTTGCGGGAAATCCCCCGAAGTTAAATAACAGCAGGAGGACCAACCGCCGCATCGATAGCCATCGGGGGATTTTGCGTGAATAATGTAAAAATGACAGGGTCGGCATGAATGCCAAAGTGATGGAAACATGTTTGGTGCTGGGTTTCACTTGCTTTCACGTGGTTTCGCTTGGTTTCTCTGCTTTTTTGTTGGATTTTTCATAGCCTTAGTGGGCATTCAGCAAAAGGTGGTCGTTATTAGCATGCCATCATCATTGCCGGCTGGGGCGGCAATTCATGTAAAACGTGCTCAAGTGGGCACGGTCGCGTGCCTCATTATTCCCCCCAGAGAGGGGCCCCAGGATCCCCAGTCTACCTCCAGGACCCCCAAAAAACTTACTCGCTCTGTGGGGCCCGGGGAATGTTTTCATTTTGGAATTGCTCGGATGTCGTGCCTGTGCCACCGAAGAAGAAATCAGAATCAGGTCAGCGGCTGAGGCAGCCGCAACTTGAAAGTCACTTAAAGGCAGCAACAAAAAGCGAAGAACAAACCAGATGAAATAAATGTTAAGGTCAACACGGAAAGAGAACGCAATATAAGCAAGAGAAAGAGAGAGAGAGAGACCAACAAGTCTCGAAATATTCACTTTTGTAATTGGATGCTGTCGTCTACCGCCGCATACCTTTATAGCCAGCCGACCCTTAACAATACCATCCCGGTACGCCCTCCTGCCCACCCACCGAGCCACCGAGCCACCGAACACCCGCAGCCCGCGGCCATAAAAAAGAAGCTCGGAATGAATGCATACGAATCTGTGTATGTAAGCACTGCAAAGAAAAACAATCAGGAGTCAACATTTTATACATGAAAATGTTGTTTGGTTGCTGCAAATTTTAAGGAATATTTTTTAATATTATTTTGGAAGAAACTTGCACATTTATTGGACAAAGAATTGAAAGAATTACAAATTAAAAACGATTTTATACATGAAAATACTGTTTGGTTGCTGCAACTTTTAAAGGAAATTTTATGTGCTAAAATTTAACAGATTTAAAAGTCAGGAAACTGAATTCTCCATTTTAAAAAATAAAAATTTGGTCCAATTTTGCAAATTTTAACAATGTAACCCCTTAAAAAATTTTGAAAAATTAAAAAAAAATATATGGCTAGAAAGGTTCTCCTACTATAAGGTGGGAGTGACTCCTTCATTCCTTGATTGAAATTATAATATCTAGTTTTGCCTAGGGTCATAAACATTTTTAAAAGTCTTAAAAAAATTTTAATATAATTCTGGATCTTAAATAAATTCCAGTTAACATTTTAAGAACTAAATCTAAAATTTAATGACAAGTTTTATGTTTTAATTTCCACTTTTGCCTCAGTGCAGGCTCATGTGCCTCTGTTGTTTTGCTGTTTCACTCTTGGTGTTGTTTTCTTGCTCCCATAAAGTCGGTTTTCAGTGTGTGTATGTGTGTATATGCATCTGTATGTGTGTGCTCACAGCCATTTTTTGTTGTTGCCCCCCGAGTTGAAGCGAATTGTCGTGTTTGTTTTATAGTTATTGCTTTTGTTTCGCCTTCACCCATCGCAGCGCTCTATTGCCCAGCTTTCGCTTTTCTTTTCTTTTGGGCGCTGCTCTTGCTCCTTTATCGAGGACTCCACCGCCTGCCATATCCTTGCCAGTGCGCCCGGTTTATGCACATTTAATCTTATGACAGCAAAAATGTTGTAAAATTGTTTATGGCACTTGGCGACATGGTCAGTGTGTTTTTACAGTTTATACTCCTCTCGTGCGGTAGTTGTTTCCTTCGCGGCGAACTTTTCATTTCGGCCACATATGTTACGAGCGGCAACTACAGGAGCATTTACATGTTGCCGCTGGACGGGAATATGGACTTGATTGATGGGATCTCGTGAAGAGTTGGATTATGGGAATAATGGATGGAGGATGGATGGTTGGTGGATTTGCCGTTGATGTCTGGCAGCAGCTTTGCAAAAAGAAAAAGCGTGGCGACAGGCTAAAGGAAAGCAACTGCAAAAGGTGTTTTTAATTACCTTTGATGGCTTATTCGATTTATCTGTCTTAAAAACAGGAAAGCTTTAGAGTAATTATAGTTTTCTGAAACTCAAAGGGTAGAAAAACGAACCTTTGACATTTTAGTTCTTTAATTAAGAGCTTGCTTTATAATTATGTTTAAAATAACACTCTCTACGCTTATTGCCTGTATTATTCCCAAATTCCCAATTTACCAAATTGAATATAAACCCAAAATGCATTTAGTTTTGTTTTAATTAAATAACAAAATTCATGGCCTTGCTGAACCAAAAGTATATTGTTTTAGTTTTAATTCTGTGTCACCACTTGTGGCCCACTTAATTAATGGCATTTATTTTATACAACTTGTTGGTTTATTTTGAATAGAAGAGTTAATAAATAACATTAAATTAGGTTGCAATTATATATGTATACAGCAGCTTAAAACCTTGTATTATTTGAATATTCAAAGTGAATGAAAAATATTTACATAAACTTTTTTTAGAGTTTAAATAAAAATATTCCTTCTTTTTTTAGAGAAATTGTTAAACATTAAATATAGTTTCAGTTACATTCCAGCACCTTTTTCTCTTTTATTGCTTCAATATTCAAGTTTAATGCAGAGTATTTATATAAACTTTTAATGGACTTTCATTTACAACAATTTCCTCTTCAAAAGCTTTAAATAAACCCTTCTTTTATTCACTGTAACTTTTAGTTTTGTGGTTAAATTCCACTTAGATTTAATCAGCTTAACTTTTTCATTGTTTTTGGTTTAAAAACACATTCAACATAGATAGTTTTAACATTTATTTTTCACATTTTCAGCCTCTCTAAATTATTGAAACTAAAGAGCTCCTCTTCTTTTGTTTCATTTTAGTTTCCAAATATTATCAAGTTGGGCAAAGCTCTCGTCAAAATATTTGCACAGGCAAAACTTTGGCAAAACGTTTCATAAAGTTTTCGTATAAAATCGATTGTTGTTAACACTCTTGGCCCTGATTTGGGACTTACCAATTTGAGAGGAAAAAGTGTTGTCGTCGTACCTGTCCCCCGACGACAACCTGTTGGCTGTTTTGAGGAAATCTCAGCCACTTAAACGCTTTTCCTCGATGGCGAGTCTTATCGCTATTGTTGCGGCAATAATCGGGCGAAATTCGGAGACACAGACACTTGGCAAGCGTTTTGGTTTTCGTGTCAAAGCTCTGTCCAGTTCAATTTGGTTTATATTTTAATCGAAATATATTTGCCAAGCTGTCTGCTCATATAGCTCTCAGAATTCGGTATTCTGGTATATAGCCGACCGATTCGCGTTCGCATTTAATTTTTTTGTATATGTTCTTTGCGTGTTTCGGCCAGCGGCAGATGTTTGTTTGTCTCGCTTTTGTTGTCGTTTAAATCTGAAAATTATTATTAGTAATTTGTTGGTCTGCAGACAGTTTTTCTTCTCTCCCTCTCTCTCTCTACAGGTCGACCTCTCGCTTTCTCCTGGTGGCGCTATCCCGCTCCCGCTAGCAATGCTTCTTCTAGCGTTTTTGGGTGAAAATTGAAATGGGCTTTCAGCGCCTAAGAATTTTTATCACGATAATTTATGATTGGAATATGCGTGGTCAGTTAGCACACTAAGTATGTAGTATATAGAGGGTCCTCGGTAGTGTGTGAACTATCTGCTATGGTATAGTATAGTGCTCTCGAAAAATATAGTCTTCCCTCCTTGCTCCTTAAGCTGCAGTTTTTAGTTTAGAGTTTACATATAGTTTGGAGTTTACAGTTTACAGTTTCTATAGCTTTCTAGTTATCAGTTTCAGGCGAATTTGGTCAGGTTAGTAAGTATCTCCGGTTCGTTAACTCCTTTTTAAGCTGCTCCTTCGCGGCGCAACGGATTCAAATTGCTTGATTGCATTAATTATTCAGTGCCAACGTTGTCGTCCTCCTGGTCGTTACTGGTGGTACATCGGCGCCATGTGGAGCAGGCCGCGCGCATGCCAAAGTTCACTTATGTAAATGCGCCTCAAATTTAAAAAAGAAAACTTTCCAGAGTTTAACAACACAACACAACACAACACACAACACAAACGGAACCGAAGGGGGAACGTAACGAAACGGTGCGGCGATAGCACAAATTTAAAGCATACTTTTCAGGTGAGCTGCGCTTTGATTTGCATCAACACACAAAGCACACACACCGCACACCACACACAGCACACGCACACCGACACGGACACACTTGTCGAGCTCGAGAGCGAAAGTACTGTTACTTGTTGTTCCGGCGGCACGAACACTTGGAGCCTGCCGTGCACTTCTATTGCCTTTTGGTCACACTTGTTACGGGCTCCGGGCCTTGGTCTGTTTAGAGTTATTCTCCTCCTTGGCTTGTGGGTCTATTTTTGTTTGCCGTGCTGCCCTTCCGGCCAACATCACGTCCAGCTAGCGACTGAACGCGCGGATTCCATACGAGCAACGACAACGCTGCGTATACGCAACGGCCACAAGTCGGCTGCTTTATTTTCGGAATAACTTGCTGCGACTGCGTGGAAATACCATAAGAGAGCACTGAAGAGAGCAAAAGAGCATATGTAAAAAAAATAAAAGCAGGAAAAATCAGGGGAAAAAGCGAAAACAGAATCAAGCAAGTGGTTGGTGGGCCAAAAAAGCAAAACAATCGCCATGGAAGTTAATCATCTGAGGCGCTGAGGGCGTTGAGAATTCTGAATTGTCCTAATTAATTGCATTACTAATGTATTATTCGGCCTGTCTCATAATCGATTAATGGAACTTTTGGAACAATTTGTTTGAACGGCCAACTACCTAGCCACCACTGACGTGAGTCTTTTTTCCGTTTTCCCATTTGTGTGTCGTGGTCATAAGTTAATAACATGTGCTCTCCCATTAAATAACCTGGCCAACAGCAACTCGGTAACGTGTTATTAGAGGGCGAAGTAAAGGGAGTAGTGTGACAAGGGAGGGATGCCACAACAAAGAACAATTAATGGAACACCCACCAGGCAATCTGTTGCACTTTTGCCTCTGCAATGTACGTAATTAAGTGTAAATTAAAACCAACTTATCAGGTCAGAGGGTAAAAAGGGGTGCAACGAAGCCTAAATGCGCTGTAATAATAATAGAGCAGGGTAATCTTTTAGCTAAATTAGCTAAATTATGAAAATTATAATTGGTAATAGTTATCATAAATTATAATTAGTGTAAAATATATGCAACAAATATTTTAAAAATATACATTTTAGATATTTTAAAGTAAACAGCATTTTTTTAAATTGTTTTTCCAATGAATAAAAGCCAAGCTACATATATTCTATATTTTATTTGAATTTATAATATATTTCTAAACAAAATAAATAAGAAACTTTACTGTATAAACCTTCAAATTTTATATGACATTCATTTATAGAATTTATACTACTTTTGTAAAAAGGAATTTATAAAAAGTTTATCGTTTAAAGGTAAAACTACAACATTAAGCAGTCGAAACAAAGTTAAACGGATAATCTTTTAATTAAGAAAATTAAATATAACAAACTTTTAATACTTGTAAAAAGTAAAAACTAATATTTTTTGAGCTAACAGAAAATTACTTTCTTACACAAACATTTACTCTTCATAAATTCGAGCCTGGCCAGCTGCCCCCTTCACCCTCTACCTGATCGCATTACAGTAATTATGAAAAAAGTTAAAATAACTCTTGGAATTCCACAAGCCAACCAAGCCAAGGAATCAGGTTTCGCCCGAAGGTAGAGCAAATAAAAGAAACAAGCTTAAGCTCCTTTCAAATGGCGTTAAAAGTGAGCAGAAAATCGATGCAATCGAAGCAAGAACAACATCAGAGCAGCGGCAGCAGCAGCAGAAAGGACATCCGATTCGCTGTAGGAGATTCGCAGGAAGGGAACAAGGAACTGGGGGACACAGATTATCTGGGATAGAAAGTGAGAAAACTTTTTAATTAAAATTCACACGCAATATGTTGCGCATACGCAGCGTTGAACCGCCTTAGCCGACCTCCATCTTACCGCAAATTCCTCGCTCATTAGCGTTCAAATTGTGCGCATATCATGTAATTTAGATTAGATTGAAATTGAAATTGTTAAAGGGGCCCCAAGTAGCTGTGTCTTCACTTCACTTTCGACCCCCCCCCCAATTTCAAGGAGATTCGAGGGTGGGCTCAGATTGCGTGTGGTCGGGGGAATTATTACGGCTACGGCTAAGCTCCTACTAGAGAGACCGAGTTATAAATATTAATGAAGCCAGAAGCGTTGGACCTTCGCTCTGCACGGCCACATTCGTCAAGTAAATGAAGTCGTCCAAAGGCAGCCAACAACAGCAACAAAATAAATAACTTGAGGGGGTATTTGGGCTTTGATAATGTGGATATTTGTATGCTCTTTTCTGAATATTACAGAAAAAAAAAACAAGGCAGGTTCCTTCACATAATTATAACAACTAAAATATTGTAAAAATCTAAATATTATAAATACAAGAAAATAATACAATATTAATGGTTAAACCTAGTCAATTTTCTCTTCTATTAAAAAAGGAAATACAAAATATATTTTACAAAATTTTCGGCAAATCAATTTTAACAACAATTTTAGGGCACAACTTTAACTAGTCAAAAACTACTTTCATTTGCTATGCAAATCACAACTCAGACCTTTCTCTTATAAACCGATTACTTCATAACTCAACTAGTTTATGGCTCAGATAAGAAGTTGTGAGCTTAAGCCAGAATCCTATTTACCTTTTACAGGTATTTCCGCGTTCGGTTTCATCCAGATAATCTCCTTTGGCCCATTCTTTATAGATGCGTTACGCAGGAGTTGCGTACTTGTTGCTGAAAGGACACGTTCCGGGAATGCCTCATTGCCAATGCGGCTGGCATTCGCCTCGCCGCAGGATCGAAGCACACACTCCCTATATCACCTTGGTTTGGTCTTGGCTCAATTATTGAGGAAACTTGTGATTGGAAACTTTGGGAAAGTGCAATTGCCGGCGATGCAATCTCCGCTTTGACTTATCAAGTGTGAACTTCAAGCGAGCGAGCGAACTTTCCTTGGCTTTCCTTTTCCTCAAGTGCCGCATTGATTGCACTTTCGGGGCGGTAAATGAAATTTATCTACTTTGACGTTGGCCACTTTGTCAACTTTGTGACCGCATAATTGAGTTTTAATTATCGGCCATGGGTCAGGGGGACTGTCATGTGGTCACGGGTCACTGTCATTGTTATTCCAAGGATGCACCTCACAGTGGCACGTATTGGCCTCCGCAGAAGAGCCTCCTCCATTAGCGCCACGTTAACGATAATTGGTCAAAGTTGCAGGTTTCCTTGGTTTCCCCTGACAACGCTCGATTTCCCGGGGAACAGCCTAATTAGGAATCCAATTAGCGTTGCCAGCGCCACCGATGCGATATTAGAATTATTAAGACGCTCAATTAAATGCCCATTTCGGTGGAGTAATCCCCGATGCCATGTGGACTCCATCCACAGTCAGCTTTCCATCAAACGCCGTGTAATTTGTGTTTATTTTCGGTTTGCCCCGGCCTGGTCTTGGTCAATCGCATCGATTTTAGTTGCCAGCGCACTAATTATGGTCATTGCGGGTGGGTATAATTAGGATTTAAGCCAAAATCAGGACTAAGTGGTATGACAGAGGTAAATCAGGGCAGATGACGTGAAAGCCATCGATCCGTGAGAGCCGAGAACGCGCGCAAAAAGCCAACTCAAGCATCGGAAATGTGAATGACAATTTCAATTTAACAGTTTCCATGCTAATGGTTATGCGGTGAAAGGGAAAGGCACTAAAGGCACGAAGGTGCACAGCGGAAAAATATTCCAAATATTTGTTTATTTTACAAATATATTTTAAAATAAATATAATATTAATAAAATAATACAAATATTAGACTATATCAGACTATTTACTATTTATTTTAGAGAGTTTTTTATAAAATACTAGAGTCCCAAATAAGGAGTCTTTAAGTAACAATAAAATGTTTTAGGTACTAAAGGCACGAAGGTACAAAGAGGAAAAATATTTTAAATATTTGAAAAATTTATTAAGACATAACCATGATTATATTCTCTATTCCTCATATAGCACCCATAAATATTTTATTTTATTTACAATTTCAATACTTTATTTTGTTTCTAAGACAAAGTGCTAAGAAAATTCCTAAAACATGATATATTTATATCAATATTCATTAGGAATCTTCCCTAATTGACTGCAAACATAAATGTGTCAGTGCAGCAGAGACCATAAAATGGCCATAAAATATTTGTTTGGCCAGGTGAATGGTAATTTTTCTACCTGTGCACAGGGCACAAGGCACAAGGCACGGGGAAGCATCCATTTGGCTGAGCCTCCTCCATTTAGCTGTCAGCACAAACAATTGAACACGGAGCGTATGCCACCGACTGTGTGTGTGTGCGGTTGTGTGTGTTTGTGACTCTGTCTGTGTGTTTGTTATTTGACAAATGTGTTTGGGCCCAGTCTACCCTCGGTGCCACTCCCACTTGAGCGCCCTCGCTGCTGCGTGTCTCTGTGTAGTTTGCTCGGTGCCCGGCGGCTCTGAAGTTTTCGATTAACCAAAAGATAAGCTCCCAGTTACATTTACCTTTGTTAAAATTTCATTAAGCTGCCAACCCGACACAAAGGCAATTATTACGTGGGCCATGCTGTTGCCTTTCGACTGACTAATTTACATATTGTGTTTTTTGGGGCTCGGTAAACCTTAACGGAAGAGGAAAAGGGTACAGGGATTTATGTATATGCAGGGTCTAGCTCATTATGTGGCAGATTTTGATTCCGAAAACAAACTAACCAATTAGTTGGGAGTCTATTTAACAGCCATACTGTGATTTGGTGTAATCATAGGCATATTAGATAATATCAAGTTGGAAAGTAAACAAAATGAAATTATATTTTGTCCATGAAAGCGAACATGAACTGTTTTTATTAGTAAAAAGATAAAGCTACTCAATACTGATCAATCAGTTTAATAACAATGTTTACCTGTCCACAATTTATCTTCCTTAAAGCTTACTTAATCACAGTTCCTAAAGAAATCCAAATAAATCCTCATCCTTTCAATATATATCCTCAATTTCAATTTGATGTGTTTCCCCTACAGCTCTCTTCATTTTCATTAAACTGATATTTCCATTTCCTCAACTTTACATATCCTCCGTTTATTAGAAAGTCCTTGCTAAGATCTTTGGGGAAAACTTTGTCTTGCAATCGAACACCTCCCGAGTGCCAGCAAGGACTTGATGAACTAAAGACCTTACAACTTGCAGGATGCAGGCAGACAAACTAATTGCAACACATGGAACAACACGGAGCCATTCCGCTTCTCCCGACAAATGCCACTTGGCAAAGTTAAATGAGATGAATCTCTCGAAACGACTAAGGGAAATGTCGGCACATCGTGCATCACTTAGGGCCAAGGAACACAGTGCTGTCATTCAAAAACAGGAAATATTATCATAAAACAAGAAGGTAAAAGGAACAGAAATTTGTATACTCTTGCTGTTGGAAATTTGATCATAACTAAGTCAAATATGCCTTAATTTTAATTCGGAAAGCAGTTTTGTGCTAGTTTTCATGGCGGTAATAAATCTTTAAACTGGATTTAATATTTTTCAAAATTTACATTTTTGTCAAATTTTAGGAATTTTAATGATGTAACCCCTTATAAAATTTTGGAAAAATTATAAAACTTAATTTTCTTGCATTTATAGCTAGAAAGATTCGCCTGTTGATGCTGATCAGGAATATATATGATTTATGGGTCGGAAATGACATCTTCAATGCGTTTAAAGCTTCTGACTGAAATTATAATACCCTGCAAGGGTACCTTGTAAAATATAAGTTTTAGTTAATTTATATGGTATGTTTATAGAATTTTAAAAATATATAAAATATTATAATAATATATATGTAATATCTTATGGGGTTTTACTAACTCAATAAACACTTGATTAATTTATTAAAATTTGCCTATACAAAAACCTAATTCTTAAGAGACCAGTTTCGCATACATAAAATTTAAATTTAAATTTAAATATTTTTATATTTATAAACATTTTAAGTAACCTTTCAAGACACTAAGAAAATACATTAAAATATTATAAATCCAACGGATTTTCCTCCCAAAGAAACCTCACAACTCTTCACTAAACAGACATCTCTGTCAGCACTGCAAGGACGATTCCTGCATCGTCAAACTTATATTCCTTTGGAATGACGCAGCGTAAATAACGTGCTGAAAATCCCGCTTAATGAACTGAAAATAGAATTAGGAATGACGGCATGTGCAGTAGTTACAGAACCAGACCAGAGCCAGGACCAGGTTCAAGGTTAATCCCTGCCAGGGCTTAACTTTAAATTAAATTCGCTTCACCGAAAGAGGGAAACCCGAGGGGAAAAGTTTCAAATTACTCGTACACAACCTGTAATAAGGGTCGCAAATTAAGCTGAAGCTAAAGAAATATGGGCGGCATTCAAAGGACCAACACAAAGGGTTTCCAAAATTGGGTAACTGGAGCCCCAAAAGTGCGCCAGATGAAAGGGAAGTCCACAACAAAATTGCAGCCTAATTAAAATGAGACCCAGTTTGCAGAGAAAAACAATGCCCTCCCAATAATCACCCAATCAAATCGAATGAGATTTGATAGTTGGAATGAATGTACATATAGTGACTTTGAAAACTGAATTCAAATTCAAATTCAAATGCAAATTCCAGCTGTCATGCTGCGTTGCATTTCAATGTCATAGCAAGCCAGCAGCTCCATTGCCCCCACTAACCGACATGGAAACCCAAACCAAGTTCAAATCCGTATGCCAACCAACCGCATCCATGTGGTTTTGACAGTTCTGTGTGTTATGAGGCTCTCCGCCGAAATGTTTACTTCAACTCTGACATTTGATGCCGAGCTCCTTCGTCTTTGGGGGCCAATTAAGTGAATAATTCAGTCGAGTATGCCGCTTCCGATGGGCAAGTAAATCATAATGTGATGGCAATTGTCCTGTCGCTCCCCTGCAATGCAGCTTCTTGCGGGTGCCAAGGACTAGGCTACATTCCACACACACACAGCAAGAATTTAAGGACAATAAATGTATCAATTGGAAGCACTGAAAAAAGTTTATCATATAAAATGTATATTGAATTTAATGATATTTTTTATAATATAGAAAATCAATAAGCCTGAGTCAACTTAACCCTTATCACTTACTACCCTTAATCTGTCATTATCTGAATAGGTAACAAAATAAATTAATAAATACATTTCCCCTGTGCAGACAAGTGTCAAACCGCAACCGAATCTTCAGGAGACTCTCCCCAATGTGGCTTCTGTTTCTGTTTCAGTTACGGTTTCCGTTCCAGTGGCCATTTCCGCACGGTCACGTATTACGTATTTTGTTAAACATTTCGATACCGTTCACGTTCCATACAAAATTGAATATGCTTATTTATTTACGCGACGAATTTAATATGCAGGACCCACATGCGGGGCAATGGAATTGAATGGCAGCCAAAGTCCAGTCCTACACTATGCATATCGGAATAGCTAAAGTTTTAGCCGGACTTTACTTGCTGCTCTCATGTGTAAACACGGGGACAATTAACAAATAGCCCTCGCCCGACCCCGGTATTAAATGGCATTTGTGATGTAATCGCAACAGGGATAGTATCTTCCGTATTTATTGGCAGCCATCGGGGGAATTGTACCTCATTCAATGTGCAGCAAAAATCAATATCTACAGGGCATGACCGAATGAGAAATGTATATTAAACTCGACCATAAAATCTACTTTATAAATCAAAAGGAAAAATGAAATTTAAATTGCCCAAAGGCCCAACCGCAATGTATATAGTTTTATTTTAGGTTTTAGTTTTAAATGAAGTGTCGCCCTAACTCATATTTCGTTAAACAAGCCTTTGCCCATTGGCACAACCTGTTCAGAGGGCAAGGTGTAAAACAACAAACGAATATGCAAGTCAAATAGGAATTGCCATTTCATGTAGGTGTGAATTATTAAAGCTTAGTCCCCCCGAAAAAAGAGCTCTCCTTGAAGTCGATACAGTGAAGCTTGGATTAGGCAGAGATTTTTACTTTTCTCTCTTCAAATTTTTAAAATAAATTTAAGGATATTTCTGATAAAAATTGTATAATGATCTATAAACAATCAGGCTTAAAATAATCTTTAGTCAAACACACTGTATTTATGTTAAAAATTAAGCTTAATTTTCCACTATTACTTCTAAAAAAAAACCACACATTGAACAGAATGTCAGCTCTAATTCCAGGTATTGAAATTCACCTGTTTTTCGTTGTATATTTACTACGTAAGCAGGTTAGGTTACGTCAGGCTCCCCTCCTCGTCCTCGTGGCTGCAGCTGAAATGTAAATCGAAGTTTCATTCGGCAAGGACACACAGGAACAGAACGGAGTGGGTGGCGAAGGGACGTAGTCATGAACTGGCAATGGGTCTGAGAATGGGTGTGGAGCCGGAGGAATGGCAATCAAGCGGAGAGCTTGTAGCGCATACACTTTAGAATGACTTGGCTGTTGGGTTATATTTAATTCATTGGCGCTCCACTTCAGCAACCCCGACAACCCAACCCAGAGATCCCGGACAGCTCGAGACGCCATGTCTCGCCTAGGCAAGAGCTTACCCAAGTCGTGGTCTTTGGCTATTATATATTTACATTTTTGATGGCGTCTTCGAAGGTGGGATGGCAAAATATTTACCTTTCCTTTCGCCATTCTTTGCGCCGAAAACTAGAGTGACATTTCCGCCAACGCAAACGTTTTTCGCCATCTCAATTAGTTTTGGCCACAGACAGGCTACAACCAACGGAAATTGTTTGCCGTTTCCACCAGTAAATACGAAAGGCAAAAAGCCCTTTTCCGAGTGCAACAAGTGGGGGACAGGCGAGGGAAATAATAAAAAAAATACAGAGAAATGCAATCGACACAAAAACCATTTACAAGGGGGTCCTCTCGATGCAATGGCAAAGCCAGAAAGAATTCCATAAATCCACTTAAGCCTGCGAAATATGTAAATCAACACACACACAAAGGGCTCAGCTCTCGAGGAGCCCCACAACTCCACAATGGAAATCGATTGCCGGCGGGGCAAAAAAGGGAATTCTTAATGGTGCATTGACACACGGCCAACTGCAGCAAGTAACAACCCACTCTTAGCCTCTCTGGCGAACAAATATGTCAATAAAAAATGTATGCGCACACGGAAAAGGAAGGGGTAAAAAAATGGGGAAAGGCAAACAAAAAACCCAAGAATCAAAGAAGAAATTCACACAAATTTGTCAAACTTTGACACATTCGTGTCGTGCTGGCGGCAGTCCTTTCGAGTTTTAAGCCCCACTGAGTCCTTGGTCAAAGCGAACTATTACACATGCATATAGTGCCCGATATAAGTTTGGTTCTTGGCAAAGGAATGTGGGCTGAGTTTCCAATTGAGAAGCTCTCTCCAAAGGTAGTTTGTGAATTTTTTTGCGGTGTTTGCAAATTCAAGTGCTAAGAGTTGGGTAAAGGGAATTGATTTGGGAGGTAATACGAGTGGAAAACCATAATAAAGGGTTGATTTTGAGGTCTCTACTTGATGGTCTGGTAATAACTTTAATTTCTGATTTGAATATATATTCATAAAAAGGTTCTTTTGTCCTTGGAATGTAAAAGATATTCGTACAAAGTTAAGAGTGACTGTAATTCTGTAATTAAATAGATTAAATGTTAAAAAAAAGCATTACAAATTTCTGATAATAACCAGCAAAGGTATAATGAGTTTCCCATTCAAAAAAAAACCTGCTTCATCAGTTTTTCTGCGAACTTCAGGTAATCCCTTTGCCATAATAGCCCCTTTTTATTGAAATTCAAATGAATTCATCTTTGGCGCAGTTCGAAATTGATTTATTTCTGCCATTGGCCATTAGCAGTACCCTTATAAAAGTCAGGGACATGTGCCAAAATGGCGGCGGTAAATAATTGCCAACCCACACACACACACACACTCACACACAGGCTTACCGTTATAGCTATAATTGTCAGGTGCCAGCGCCAAGTTCCGGCAATTTCCGGTTGCGCAAAAAAGTAACCGACAAATGCGGCATACTTTCGACCATAAAACCTGGAAAAACGAAATTATGATGGGGATGGCTGCAGTGGGTAGCTTATAAATATCATAAAAGCCAAAAAAAAAGGAAGTTCATTATGCCTGAAACCGAAACCGAAACAAAAAACCCCAAGTGAAACATGCTTCTTCCATTAAAAGCTTAAACTACATATTGCAAGGCGAAAATATTGACCCAAAAAGTTTATGTCCATCAAAGTCCATCTTTTAAGATTGCATAATATGGGGGAAAATGTGTGAAGATATTTTTTTATTTAAGGTAATTTTATTATTAAGATATGCTCTGTTAAAAATTGAATATATATTTAAACATTTTTAATGGAAATTTTGCTTAAAATTTAATTTTAAAAGAGTATAAAACAGAGCTAAGGTCTCCTTCAAAATATTAAGATTAAGTACTTTCCTTTCTTCCTTTAAATGTATATTATACTTTATTAAAGTTATATTAAGGAACCTTTAGAGTTCACTTTTAAATGTTGTATTTTAAAGTTATTAAAGAACCACTGTCTGAAAATTATTGTATTTGTATTTTTGACACAATAAAGGCCACACATTTTAATTGTATTTGCCAAATTGTTGATTATGTTGACATTTACAGCACATGAACATGAGCTGTTGAATATTCAATTTGTGGACATAAAACTCGGCACTTTATTAACGTTAAATATTTGATTAAATAAGGAATTGTACAAGAAACCAAGCAAGGTTATATTTATTTCAAAACAAGTCTAATTAATAAATCCTTATGCGTATTCAAAGCAACTTAAATTTAAATTTAAAAGCTTCTTTATTAAATTTAATCCTTGGAAATTCCTGGCATATCCTTATCGAAACTCATGGCTATGATTAAATTAAATTTAGGACCCCAAAACCAGATCGAAAGGCATTCTGCTGAAGGTCCTGCGGCTGGCTGGCTCATCAATTAGCTGGCTGAAAGGAGAGTTCCTTGGACCCCCGCCACGACAGTCTGGAAATTTAGTTCGCGTGCGGCACGGGGGCTCCTTAGATGCCAAGCAAAGACATTTTATTTTATCAGACGGGAATCTACAGCGGAGTAACGCTGACAAGGAGTGGGAGTGGTTAGGATAATTAGGCAGGCAGCTTGTTGCCTGTGAACTACAGATCTTGGGTAAATATAAGCGGGCTACGTGAAGTGTTAACCAAAATCCGGAGTTCACCCGCACCACCGCTGGGATTTCTACGTGACAAATTGAACGGTTGAGCCTGGGCAGCTGCCAAAGTGCCAGGATGCCGGAGCTGGCGGGACTGGCGGTCTAACGGGCTGCCAGGACAGTCCGTACTCTCGGGCAACTGTCATGCAAATTGAAAATGTCAAGTGCAAACAGTCGAACTGGAGCGGACAGACAGTTCAACTGTCAGACCGCACACACACACACACACATAGCAGACACAGCTCAACCACAGCACACACACACACAGGACCACCCATCCAGGACCGCCCACTCTTAACTACCCGTGAACGCATAGAAGTGAGTCGTTACGCGTGTTTGTGTGCAGAGATATAACAGTTTCAAGGTCACAAACTGGGATTCGGGGCTGGCAGCTGGCCTTTGGCCGTGAGACAAAATGGAGGGGGGTACACGGCCATGAGACGCCCCACATACACACACGAGTGTTGTGTGTGTGCGGCAATTTCAAGTGCAAATATTGTATTTGAAAAAAGAAAAACATTATGCAATTAAAAGGCAATTCTGCCGTCACCCACACACATAGTACACTGCAGGCCATATTATCCAGCTCTGGGGGAAAGGGCCTAAAAAAACAGTTAGTTCTTGTTAATTATAGCTAACAAGAGTCGAAGTATATATAGGAGTTTAACTTTAGAAAGAAAAAATAAACATAAATGTGGTGAATATATACATAACAAAAGGGAAACTTAGGGAAAGAGATTTGGGACATCACATACTCTTCATATATATTTCTCATATATTCCATATATATTTCATATATATTTCCTGTATATTCCTTATATATTCCTCATATATTCCTCGTTTATTTCTCGTATATTTCTTTTAAATTCCCTCTATAAAGTCCTCATTTATTCGTCATATATTCCTCAAATCTTAGATACTTTTTAAGGCTTAAAGATATCATCACTATATTTTATAAAGTGTTTCCTTAGACAAAAAGGGGTTCTTCTATTTTGAAATATTTTATAAAATGTTTTCTTAGACAAAAAGGGTTTCTTAAAGATATAATTAAAATCTAAATAAAAAGGATTTAACAAACCGTTGTTTTTTAAGGAAAAACATTTTCTTTATTCTGAAAACTTACTTAAGTTCTTTACAATAATATTTAAGTGCCTTCTAGAAAAGACCTAATATTTATATGTATATGTAAACCAAAATATCCTTCCCCGAATTCCCTATTTACTATGATGTTGTTAGCCCAGGTAAACATGTAGCAACCACTTGCCGTATTTATCTAAGCAGATGCGTGTTTATAAATAGAAACGGCTCAGTTTCCGCTTGGCAAATTAAAGTCAATTTCGTGGCGATAACCAGGACCGATGCTTGGGCCAACCGCCCACTTGATGGCACCGATGGGAACTTTAAACTGTTAACAGTTTGTTTGTTTAGGGCCGTGTCCACGTCTTTGGCTTTGCCGCCTCTTTGCGGCCAGAGTAAATATTGGATTTCTACTGCAGACCAAAGGGGCGGCAGTAGAACAAAGCAACGTTCGAAGTGGAGTGGCATCTGCTGATGACGTTGTGGCCCCCAATGGGGTTTGGGTTTGTCCTCTCACCTACTCTCAGCTCAAACGAGTGTGTGTGTGTGCTTGGCAGTTGTAAAAGGAATCCCGGACAGCAGACATATATATGTTATATATATAAATTTAATCAAGTGGCCATCGTTTATTTCCCTTTTGATTTCGGCAAATTCAATTGACATTCGATTTTATTATCTCCACTTCCCCCGGAACCCACTCAATGCTTTTGCTCTACAATTATTACACGCTTTGTAAATGCATTTCATAAATTTATGATGGCAGCAGATGACCATTTCCTCGAGGGATATCCCAGGGATATGTAATAAATACGATTCCCTGTTTTTGTGGGTCTTGTGTGTATTGGAAATATTTCATATATCATCGTCGTCGTTTTTCCACATAGCACGAATATCTCATTTTATATCTCATTTTGCCATTTCAAGCGGGAATTTCTGTGGCATTGTCTGGTCCGGGTCCTGTCCCCAGCCCAAGTGTCCTTTGGCCCAGGACTCCATTGCGGTCTCTTGTTTGCAGCAAGCAAGCGGGCCAGTTTATTGCCATCCTGGCCACGGCACATAGATTTTAATTAAGTCCACTTTCCCCCAATTTAATATTTACAGAGATGGTGTTAAGCAGGGAAACTTTGCGCTAGGTTAGGGGGAGTACTCCGCCACCCAAAAGTTGGACAGTTCCCGCTCCAAAAAATTAAAGTTCAAGTGGCAAGTAGCGCAAACTTTTGCTTTCTGCTGCCGCTGAAAAATGCGTTCAGGGGAAGGAAGAGGCCAGAGAAACAAACAACGTCTTGAGGCTGAAATGAAAAGTGAAAAGTGCTTTTCCCCCCTGTAGTTAAGAGAGGAGCCGCACAGTAGGTCAAAGAGAGCGCACCTTGCATGCTCTCTATTAAAATTTCGGAGTAACTCCGAAAATATCATGGCCTTTAGCGCCCACAAGTGGTTGTTGCCCATTCAAAGGAGAGAGAGTGTGGGTTGTGGGGGTCTTCAGGTGGGACAAGAGAGTCGTCGTCACCGTTGGGAGTTTGGGGAAGTGCAGACTGCAAATTCCATAAATTGAGAGACCCGAAAACGCAAAGATTAGCATTAGCATTTTCTTTTCAGCCAACCTAAGAGGTAGAAGGTATTTTCGAAAATTCTTTGCCAATTATTTTGGCATTTCGTTGAATAGTTATAAATAATAAGAACGCATTTAAGGTTGGCCAAAAGGTAGGGTTAATCTAGGTGAACATAATATTAAGCGAAGGATTTTGCATGGAATACACAATGAGAAAAACTCCCAAGTAGCAAATAAAATAATAGTTTAAATTAAGAAATATTAATATATTAAGGAAATGTTTAAGTTATATAACAAAAAAGTAAAAACTACACAGAGAAAATAATACATTGTATTAGAAGAAAGACTTATTTAATTGAAATATGAATAACATTTCTGAACATTTTCACTTAAAGGGTTTTTAAAATACTCTATATCTCAAAAAAAGGTAACAAATCCTTAAAATGAGATGATGATTAAAACTAATTATCCCCAATTTTAATTTCCTTCAAGAATACAATTCTAAAGATTACTGTATCATTATAAACTAAAACAAGAAAGGAAGCTAACTTCGGCACACCGAAGTTTGTATACCCTTGCAAATATTATTTTATTAGATTTTACCAATACTTATTAAGTTTACAGTTTGACAGTTACAGCTTTACATTCCCAGCTTTACATTTTCTTTTTGTGCTAGTTTTTATAAGGTTAAATCTGCATCCTTAATTTTTGTTTATTTAAACTTTAATTTTTTTGAGATTTTGACGATTTTCATGATGTAACCCCTTTCCTTTTTTTGAGAAAATGGCGATATTT
>JAEIIJ010005561.1:0-11608 GCA_018904815.1 Drosophila ogumai
TGTACATACGTCAGCGTCATCGCCCAGCTGCGATGTGTTTTTTGTTTTAAAAATATTTTCGAAAATATAATCTTGCCGGCTTCGCAGCGGCGCGATTCTTCTCGCACTCATCATACGCCCATTTGTTTGTTTATTTTTAAAATATTAGTTTTTCGCACGATTTGCGGCGTTGAATGCAACCAACTGCCTTCAGACTGGCAATGCGAATTGAACACACATTTTTGACCAAAAGGTGAAAAATTCTGTTCTTGATCTCTCTCGCCAGCCATTGACATTGAAAAGAAAAATGGTTGATTAAATAAGCAAAGAATAACCTCCCTTTTTTAAATTTGTGTCTTTTTAAAAATGTAAACACTTAAGTTTAATACTTAAATTGAAATTGAGAACATGCCTATTTAAGTTTCTTTCATGGCGTTCGCAATCCGTCTACAACAATATTTATAAACAATATCGTATGATTATTTGAGGGTTTCGAATAATTTTACACACTTTACAAACAACAAAGGCCGGTACTTATATTGGAGTCCGTTTTCTATGACACCCAGAAGTGAGTGTTAACATGTATTTATAAATGTCCATTCTTACTAATTGAGTCCGCAATCAAAAAGTTCAATTTGAGTGTGGGCTAAAAATACATTTCTGTTTTTGGACAAATTTCTGATTCTAAAACAAGCAGCAGAAATAAGTACGGCGGAAAAGAGAAAGAAATTCATGAAATAATTTATACATACATACATACATCACAAGGTAACTTGCAGATACGTCAGAGAAACAGAGTATGTTTTGTCTGTAAACAAAGTATTGCACCACAAACTTAAATTGAAAAAGCAATGTGAGTTCGCTCTTTGTTAAACTAGAAACCTATGTAAACAGAAAACGTTTGCCTTATAAATTAAATAAATATTATGCCTTCCCAATAAGTATAATTGAATAAATACCCCAAGAAAAAATATGAATACGAAAATATAATGGCTATAAAAACATGTATTGAATCGTCTTCAATCGTCTTACCTATTGATATATCAATTTTGCCATTTATTTCGATTAAATTGTATCGATTTTCAGTCACTTTTTGCCCTATTTTTACTTTTGTACCATCTATCCACATCCATTCAGTATTTCAGTTTGGCAGCCAACCAGCAAATTTGCAGAAACCGCAGAAACAAAGAGCCTCGGATATTTGTGTGGCTTCATTAAAAAGTTTACTTTTGTTATTTCCGCTGTTTCCACGGAAAAGGTCGCTGGGGTAGACAGAGGGCAGGCGGAAGATAGCCCGTATTTCATTTAAATTTAATTAAAATAATTGATTTTTATAGCAAGTTCGTTGTTTGGTCTTTTCCCCATTCGCGTTTCAGCCACAACTTTCGGACCCACACATATAACGTACTTAAACGTGGCGAAGCGCTTTTAACTAGGCTATAGTAAAAGCTAAATTCATCCACTGCGGTTTCTTGGCGTGTGCATCTCTGAATAGGGTAAGCCCAAAGTCAGGAGCAGAGCTCAGAATATCACTAATCCAATTTATTAACTTGCAGACTTCACAGCAGCAGTATTATATTTACAGCGACATACACAACTATCTATCTTCCCCCTTCTATATCTGTTACTCGCTCGAAGAAGAAGAAAGCCGTAAATATAAACCCCCCCCCCCCCCTTCCACACTTGTATATATGTATTTGCGGTCATAGTTAACGCTCTAAATTTAAATTCAAAGTAAAGAATAGTTAAATTAGTTGAAATGGCCGCATCTATATAAATTAGTTACAAACCCTCAAGCTTAGTTTCTGCTTTCTCCTGCAGTAGCAACCTCCTTACAATGGTCGAGGGTCAAACAGCCGTGCAGCAGCAGCAGCAGCCAAGCGGAGCTGGCAGCAGCAGCACCACTGGATCTGGCGGCGGATCGGCGGCTGTGGCCGCTAACGTAACCAACAGCCAGGCTCAGACGAATGGAGGCACCACCACTTCAGCCTCATCTGCGTCGACGGGAGCAGGAGGAGCGGGAGCTGGGGCCACAGCAAACTCGGCAACGGCTGCTAGCCAGGCTACCGCAAACAATGCGACTGCTAGCAACAATAACAACAATAATAACAATAACAACAATAACAACAACTCAACGGCAAATAATAATAATAATAATAACAATAACAACAATGAACCAGATCCCAAAACCAATTTGATTGTGAACTATTTGCCGCAAACGATGTCACAGGACGAGATACGCTCGCTGTTCGTTAGTTTCGGTGAGGTGGAGAGCTGCAAGTTAATCCGTGACAAGGTGACAGGTGAGCGCATAAGTCAAGGAACTCGGAAAATCTAGAAAACATACATAAATCCTTATGAATGCCACAGAATATATGAATATAAATTTGTAATAATTAATAATCGGTGAACTTAAAACCCTCGATGAATTAATTCTTTTCCCTTTTTGTTGCAGGCCAGAGCCTGGGCTATGGATTCGTAAACTATGTCAAACAGGAGGATGCGGAAAAGGCCATCAATGCGTTGAACGGCTTGCGGCTGCAGAACAAAACCATTAAGGTCTCCATTGCCCGACCCAGTTCCGAGAGCATTAAAGGTGCCAATCTCTATGTATCTGGTCTTCCAAAGAATATGACACAATCCGATCTGGAATCATTGTTCAGTCCATACGGCAAGATCATAACTTCGCGCATTCTTTGTGATAATATCACTGGTGAGTGTTGGGAGAATATATATGGTAGTTATTTCGATACTTAAACACCTCTTATGGACAGTCGCAAAAAATCGGATTGATTTTTGACTTTCCCCCAGTTTTATATACCTAATGTATTTGACTTTTTTTTTTTAAGCATGTCCCAAAAGGAAATATTTCTGAACAGCCTGCATAATTTTATTTGAAAATTTGCTGGCGCTCCACAATATATTCTTCTACGTTTTCAAATTAGTGCCTTTATAATTAATCCAACATTTTATTTTTAACTTTATTTATTACATGTAATGCCAAAAATAAGATGAACATGCACCGGGTATGTTTTTTGTATTATAATTTTCTTATGTTTAACTATTTTCTTATGCTGTTCATCGACATTTTGCCTTCGCTTAAACAAACTTAATTGCTCGCTCGCAAAATAGCTTGAATATTCATTAATCACAATCATCTGTAATGCATGGCAGCAGCTAGCTAACTCTTTGCTTTCTTTATATCAAATAAAAGGACATTTTGTGACATATTCCTTCCCGCGCGGTCTTTCAGGTCTCTCCAAGGGCGTTGGATTTATACGCTTTGATCAGCGATTTGAGGCCGATCGGGCCATCAAGGAACTGAACGGCACCACACCGAAGAATTCCACCGAGCCGATAACCGTCAAGTTTGCGAATAATCCCAGCAGCAACAAGAACAGCATGCAGCCCTTGGCCGCCTACATAGCACCCCAAAATACGCGAGGCGGCAGAGCGTTTCCCACTAATGCTGCGGCCGGTGCAGCAGCCGCCGCCGCGGCAGCCGCCATTCATCCAAATGCAGGGCGTTATAGGTGAGAACGAAGGCACTAAAATCTATATCTATAGCCTGCAAAACTTGTTCTGTCGCCCCACCTATACAGCTCTGTGATCTCCCGCTACTCGCCTTTGACCAGCGACCTAATAACAAATGGCATGATCCAAGGCAACACTATTGCCAGCTCTGGCTGGTGCATTTTTGTCTATAATCTGGCGCCCGAGACCGAGGAGAATGTGCTGTGGCAGCTATTTGGACCATTTGGTGCCGTGCAGTCAGTGAAGGTGAGCGAAAGAAACAAGGAGAAAGGGTTAATTATAGCGAAGCAGTCTATAATATGTTGATGTAACTATTTTCTTATATTTTTTTGGTTCCATCACAGGTGATTCGGGACCTGCAAAGCAACAAATGCAAGGGCTTCGGCTTTGTTACCATGACAAACTACGAGGAGGCTGTGCTGGCCATACAATCGCTGAATGGCTACACTCTGGGCAACCGGGTGCTTCAGGTCAGCTTCAAGACCAACAAGAACAAGCAAACGTAATTATTAACCAAGTTGGCTGCTGTTGTCAATGCCAATGCGGCGGCGGCGGCGTTGGCGGCCAATGGTTTGGTCCTACACAATCATCATCACCACCACCACAACCAGGGCAGCATCGCTAGCAACATAAACATCAGCAACAACAATAGCTATCAATTCGGCAAATATCACAACAGACAGCACAACACCAGCACCAATAGCAACAATAGCAATTTGAGCAAGCAGCTAAGCAAGCCAGCGACCTCGACCAGCAACAAGCAACAATCTATAATGCCGCCACCCAAGAGATTAGCCAGCAACACTGCAACAACAGCCACAGCAGCAGCAGGAGATATGGCCAGTGCAACACCTCCGAACAACAACAGCAGTAGCAGCAGTCACACGCTGTCCAATGGAGATGCCGCTTCCTCCTCGTCGTCGAGCAACATCTTGAAGACATCCACCAAGTTCATTTACAACAAGCCGCAGAATCACTACGAGCTGCTGCAGCAGCAGCTGCAGTTGCAGCAGGAGTTTGCCCAGTTCCTGACCAATGTGGCCAACAGCGCTGCCTCAGGCACAGGGACGCCCGGTAACAGCAGCTCCGCTAACAGCTCGGTGAACCAGCGCAACGCCAATACCCCAGCTGCTGGTGTTTCTGGCAACAAAAACAGTAGCAACAGCAACGGTTATATGCCCTCCTGGTCCAATTATTTCTTTTAAAGGCTTAGCCCATGCCCATGAGTCATTAATACTTGGTAAACTTAGATTCAATTTGATAAACAATCATGCTAACCCTTTCAGTTAATTTCAATTTTGTAGCTTTTAATTTTGTTATATTTGTCAGTTGAATACAAAATACAGATGAAGCGCCTACACTTTCGTTAATTCATCATCAAAATCTTAAATTTTTTTCCTAAGTTATACGGCCATGTTTAAATATTTAGATTATAATTCTCTATCGTTTACATATGACTTTTAAAACACGTCTAGTCGCCTCTCGCAAAGAGAATAGCTTCCAGAAAGAAAGATAAACAGCTGTAGTTAAGTTTTTGTTTGATGTAGAAGAAAGAACGTACACGTACACACTCTACGGATATTTTTAAACAGAGAATAAAATACAAACAATTTGAAGGCATTTGAAGAGCCAAGAATCCACCAAAGAAATGAAAACAAACATGACAAATATTTAAGCTATAAATAAAGATGTATAAAAATGAGAAGCGAAACAGAACTGAATGATGCGTACATTTTGCAAATAGACATTGCAGAATAGAAAGAGAAATCATACACAAGACATACATAATCTATATGTTTATGTTTTCTATATATATTTAATGTAAAACTTTTGCTAAAAATAAATGATGTATGCATATAAAATATTATAATCGAAACTTTTTATTCTTATCTAGACATTTGGTAAACATTGTTCCCAGTAAACCGTACACCTAGTCTCCAGTCTCCAGTATATATGTTACTCACAGAACTCGCTGTGGATTTAGAATTTCAATTACGAACATTAAAAAGATCATTGCATACTTTTGGGCAATAGATTTCAAGTCTTCAGCAATTTCTGTGGCCCCGATACCTTCCTTGTCCTTTAGTAAAAAAGAAAATATAACTTATAGACTCTCTAAATCTTGGTAAAGTGCCAGAGAAGCGCGAAATTGAGTAAGCAAAAAATGAAGGGCAACAAGCAGAGCTGAGAGATGATGGCAACAGCATCCATGAGAATTTTTCAAATACAACGAATAAATAATTAAGAAAAATTGAATGAAAAGAGAGATTAATAAATGAGATGTGTATCAACGATTGTGTAAGGCTTAACCAAAATCCAGCTAAGATATCTAAGCACGCCACCACTCGAATCGAAGTTAATGAAGAACTGAAGACAAAACGATCAGAACAAGTCCCTCCCTTAGAAAAATGATGAAATCAAAGCGAGATGTACGTAAACATAGATCAAAAAACGCGCGTTTCAGCCTAACGAATTTGTTTAAGCCCAAACTCACAGCAATAACTTCAACTAAAGAAGAGATCAAGTTAAACAAATTGCCAAACTAAATATAATACAAGTTTTAAAATACATAAATTGACAGTTATGAATTTCAAACGAAAGAATTGAGTCGTTGGAAAAAGCGGAGACATAAGATAAGATACGATTGGTGCTTCACAGATATCCTTCTAAACGAAGAGGGAATTACTAAAATAGAATCCCCAAACAAACAATCTTTTAATTTTAATAATTAAATTAATATTTTAATACGTTTAATAGCAGATCTTTAATTTCAGTTCTATTTCAACACGCCCCCCAATCGAGTTAAGAAACTATCGCAGTGTTACACACGCTATGAACTATGCTATATCTTTCTATATATAAAATCTATAACTATTACATATGATTAACAATATATTGATGTTGTGTATTGCAAATTTTAAATGTTTATACATACATACCAAGAAAATTATGATGGAAACTTAACTTATTCACGGCAAGCATTAACATAAACGGAGAAACCATTTTCATGTATACGTCAAGTAAATTTATTGCATAAACTATTTAAAGCTAATTACCAAGAGCAAATAATATATACACATACGAGAGCATAAAGCGTTACGATAATTAGGTATGTATGTGTGTAGTACATAAAGCTCCAGCGGCGGCTTAATCCTCCCAACTCTCTCCTACCAAGGACTCCCAAGCGGATCCTTGCTCCCAACTCCCCAACTCACACTAGTGTGCGCAAAAGCTTGACTGAACAATTACATAGAAATTCTGGCTTTTAAGCGATATATATTAGGAATAATAATACCTTCCAGTAAATCTCAACAAAGCAAGTTCAACAAAATCGAAAGAAAATAATATTCTGTAAAGAGAACAAACACCAAGATGAAACGTTTTTTATACAACAATGTGGGAGGAGTTGAGGCACAGTTTTTTGTGCATATTTGTGTGGCACAGAGGAATACGTTTAGCTAAAAGAAAAAAGATTCCAGGCGAAAAACGCAGGCGCAGGTGCAGTGAATGATAAGCATGAACAACAACCAAAAAGCAATCGATTATATACATTTTTTAAGATGGAAATGTTTTATAAATGATAAATATAAAGAAAAACAAGCAAGAAAACCAAGAAAGTATTTTAAAAATTTAAATATATACATGAACACTATATATACAATATATTATATATACATATTATAAAAACTTAATGGGTATGGTAACGAACAAAAACACCGCACAATAATATACAAAACGAAAATGAAACCGAAACCGAAACTGAGGACATACGTAAGAATTCAAATTCCCAGAGAGTAAAACTAAACGTGCAGAAAAGACTAAAGAATCGAGGAAACTAAAGAAACAAACGAAAGGACGAGGCAAATTTATAATTTTTACATGGTAAACGCAATAATGTTAACATTTAACGAGATTGACGAGGACAGTATATAGAAAACAAAGCGCATATCTTGAAAACAAAGGATGATACCAGAGCATTGAGACATCAGGATCTCAAGGCAGCAGGTGGAAAACATAAACTAACCAAATAAAAAAACCAAGAACAAGAAGTTACCACAAATTTTAAACTAAACAAGTGAAAGGCCTAATTAACGCTACACTTTTATACTTTTACACCAAAACAAACGAACGAAGCAGAGGCGATAATATGTTCGTCGTTTTTCTGGAAGCACCTTCGCGTTTTGAAGCCAATAAGGTTGTGCAAATGCCTGCAGATCTGGCCGGAGCCGGGACAGGAACCGGAAGTCTGCAGTGCGCCCTCTTTAAATGTCTGTTTCTCTCACACACACAGATACACCCCCACACAGCAACACCCCCTCTACCCATGCAGTCTCACATAGCAAATGAATGTTGAATAGCAAGGAGGCTCGTTGGGAGAAGTCGATGATGATTATTAGCTAACAATGGCGTTTAGGTGTAGCTTTATACAACAACTGGTGCAGGATACACTTTTGAAAGGAGAAAGAGCAAAAGCAATACAGATCTTGTAGCGTGAATCGCATCCTTAATCTTTAATTTACACCCGAGAGACTTGCAGAAAGCTTACGTGTGTTGACTCCTTTCCTTGTTTCAGCTGTAGTAACATCCTCCTTCACAAGATCCAGATATTGAGCACAAAAAAAAAAACAAGGAAACGAATACGAAAACCATTTTGTAATGCGAGTCATCATCCAGTAAGACGCTCTCTCTATATATGTTTAAAGATGTTCAAGTAAGAAAAGAGGACACACTCAAGATATATATTATAAATTAATTGAAACCAAATCTTAGTCGAAAAGAACTTAGTCAAAGGTACTAATTTTAAGCACTATTGTTAAACGCAACTCAACGGCATTAAAAATGGAAATGGAATCACTCTTTAGCCAAAAACTGAAAAGATATATGGAATCTTAACTCAACTCAGAACTCTAGTGGCATTCGCTCTTTCAAGCTCAAAAACATAAGTTAACGAACATGTATTTAATTCCACATAACAGATTACAATTAATAAATTCAAGCTCATTTATGGTATATTTGTCTATTGGGTTAGCCTTGCATAAGGCATTAAGCCACATATTAAGTATATATGGAAACTATATGCATATGGAAGGTTTTTTTCTCGTCGTTATATATACATAGTCGAAAATCGAAAAATATTGGTGGACAGTATCGCGTATTGTAGTAGCAAATATGTATTTATCTTTAATCATCACAGATGGATAACAAATTATTCCAATTTAAATTAAAGTGCATAAATTATATATTGAATTACTTACTGTCGAGTTCTCTCTCTCTCATATGGACACAAAACCTTAACAATTTCCTTCGAATTTTCATTCAATTAACAATTAAAAACAAGCAAACACAAGAAACCGAAACCGAAACGAACTCACAATATTAAGTGCGGAAAATGTCAAGCAAATTTATATAGCATATTTACGGTATTTACTCTGTGCAAGATTTATTAAGAATCAATTATACTTCATTATGAATTAATCTGAGAATTTACAAACAACAAACAAACACACACTACACACGACGAACGATGAATGAAAGCAACAATTTATTCAAAATAAAGCTATGAAATGATGTGTTTAAATAACGTTTTTTCTCTGCAAGATTCAATTTATTATTTTTGGGCTTGTCTTTTATATATATATATTTGTTAGGGGAATTAAACTTTTTAGAAACATTTTTTGTAGCCATTATAAAAGTTTTAAATTCGCAAGGTGCTTAGGTATGGGTTACTTTATTTGAGGGGTTATTTTTATGGCTTACACGGGTCTAAAATTTTATTTTCTTTTTAAAGTTAGTTTTTTTTTTAATATATTGTTCAAACTAAGATCGTTCCGGTTAATAAGAAGTGGCGCACTCCAGGGTAGATGGGTTAAGCTCTCTGAACTTTAAACGCAAACTTTATTGGTTTTACTACTTTTTTTCAATTAAGTCTTCATTTAAATACAAAAAACATTTATAAAAATTCTATTTTTTTCATTTTCTCTCCTGATGATCTTATTGGAGCTATTCCTGTAAAAGAGACACGCCCGAAATGGGCTTAAAAATGTGGGTAATCCTTTATTTGTAGTATAGTCTTTTTATTTTCACCTAAAAATTGTAGGTTATTCTTCTATTTTGCATATACATATTTATTACCAATGGCTGGGGCGATCTTACATTTATGTTTCTTAAAATAATACATAAGGAAATTCTTCGATGACAGACTAAATCCAAATATTCGAATTAAAATCAAATTTGGAATATGAACATAGGAAAAGCAATTTTAACATTTTTAATGGAATCACTTCCTCCTTGATACTGGAAAAGGACAATTTCATAATTACGATTTATGTACTTGACGCCAATGGTCTAAACGGCCATTTCCATCTGGATTTTTGGGTAGGGATTGTAATCGACTATCTCAAAGTCCTCAAACAGAAAGTCCTCAATGTCCTGCACCTTGCGCTTGATCACCAGCTTGGGAAACGGGCGCGGCGTGCGCTGCAGCTGCTCCTTCAGCGGATCCACATGGTTTAAGTAGACATGAGCGTCGCCCATGGTGTGAACAAAGTCGCCAGGCTTCAGACCAGTCACATGGGCTATCATGTGGGTAAGCAGGGCGTAGGAGGCGATGTTGAATGGCACGCCCAGACCCATGTCAGCGCTTCTCTGGTACAGCTGACAGGACAACTCGCCACGGTCCTGGGATACGAAGAACTGCGCCAGGCAGTGACATGGCGGCAGCGCCATCTTTGGTATGTCCAGGGGATTCCATGCGGACATGATGATGCGCCTGTCCGACGGATTGTTCTTTATCGTCTCGATCACCTGACGCAGCTGGTCGATGCCCTGGCCGCTGTAGTCGTCGTCGCAGGTACGATACTCTGCCCCAAAATGCCGCCACTGGAAGCCGTATACCGGACCCAAATCGCCGACTGCCCGCTCCGTGTGGCCCAGCTTGTCCAGGTACTCCCTGGTGCTGTTCCCGTCCCATATGTGCACATTTTTTGCCTGCAGGAGCTTGGCGTCCGTCTTGCCAGCGACAAACCAAAGCAGCTCCTCGGCCACGGCGCGGAAGAAGACGCGCTTTGTGGTCAGCAGGGGAAAGGAGTCGCCGCGCATATTGAAGCGCATTTGGGCGCCGAACACGGACAGTGTTCCCACCTGCGTACGGTCTATCCTACGTTCTCCGTTCGCAATGATGTGGTCCAGCAGGTCCAAGTACTGCTGCTCGTCCTTATTGATAGCCAGCGGCTTCTCTGTCGACTGCACCGAGTTCTCATTCTGCTCCTTCATCTCGAGCGGCCGCTTCTCCTTCTCCAGGGAAGTCAAATGTTTCGTTTCGGTAGCCAAATCCATTTCGCAAAATAAACAAACTGCAAATTCGGAGGGAAATATTGAGAAAGTGGCGGGAAAAGTGTGCTCGGAACATATTCGCATAAGTAAGTGCAGGCCACACTGACTTAAGCTAGATCAAATTTTATCGCGGGATCTGGCAAGGTCGTTTTATAAACGATTTTTTTTTAAGGCTATTTTATTTATTAATATTTAGTTTGAAATATTAATATTTCGCACGAATATTTTTTTATTTATCCCACAACTTTGTCAATTTTGCAGTTATCGATGTAAAACTTGGACACAATATTTTTACGGGGGTCTTCTCATTCAAAACCCGTTTTTTAGACCCTGTATTAAACAAATTCTTATTTTAAAACGCAAGAATAATTAAAAACTTTTTTTATTTATTGTATTAAAAAATGTTCAAAGTAAAAAAAAAATTGTTTTTGCATCGATACGAGGGCTGTTCAAAGAGTAATGACACTTCAAAGTTGGTCTCGTAAAAAAAAAGGTGCCGTCACGCGGCCACAATTCCGGGTCTCTGGAGCTTCCGAAATAAAAAAAAAACGGGGTTATAATCAGTATAGATGTCATTCTCGGGTGACGGAGGAAAATAATTTTGTAATTTTTTTTTGACGAAATGGCGGCCATTCAAAAAAAAAAAAAAATTTAATTTCGGGCTTTTTTTTTAAGTTTACTGTAACAAAAAAATAGTAAACATTTTTTTAAAATTAAAACCTTCCGTCACCCGAGAATGGTGACAATTCTGCGTCGATTCCAC
>JAEIIJ010005564.1:0-11977 GCA_018904815.1 Drosophila ogumai
CACCATATCATCAATTAGTATAATTATTATATTTGGTTTGGCGGAAGTGTCGGCTGCTTTTCCTAAGCTGATTAGGACACTCACTAGCCACAAGAACAGGAGTCTTCCAGACATTCTTGAAGATATATTTCTACATTTTTTTTATTTTAGGAAAATATATTTTTACCATTTTAGATATAAAGCTATGAAATGCATTTAATAGCTAAGATTTTGGGGACTATTTAATACTTCGTTTAGTCTTCACTGTTTATAGTTTAATAACAACTTGGTCGCTAGTAGCTGCCTGTCTCCTCTTATGTTGAAATCCCTGGCATTTCCCAATCGGTTCAATTACCTACTATATTGCACATCCCATAGGCAGTAAGAAAATCTGCCGAATTTTGTTTACCATAATTGGCAATTGTATTATACAATCTCCCCGATTTGTGGCCACCTGACCTATCCTAGAGAGTCTGCCTGCCATGTGCCATGTCTGGCTGGCCGCAAAGTTCATTCAACCATTTGGCCATGTTTTGTTGTTGTTTTTGGATTTTTGCAACCATTGTTAAGACATTGTATAAAACACGAAAAACACTTGCCTGCTCGTACTTGGGGCTTGCCTTTCGCACTGAGGAGTGTAATTTCTTTTTATCTCGGCCAAAACTCTTGTTTAATTGTCGCAATGGCCCATAAAAAAGGCTAAATATAATGAAATCGGGCCCAGATAAGCGAGACACGAGCCGTAAAAATCTAACACATGAGCCGTGTCTTTAGGGTTTCCAGCCAAATTCCAAATGGGTTAATAACTCCACATAAACATGATATAATTTGGTGGAAATTAAAAAACAGTGATGCGAATTGCGAGAATGGGAAAACGCCCAGCGGTCACCACCTGGTGACCTTGACAGCTTGTTAAAGTCGAGACCTTGATTTAGCACATGTGAAGTAATCGGCGGCATCCAGTTTCTTGTTCATCAATGGAAAGGTTCTTGAGTGTAAATCCCCCCAATAAATGCATCGAAACTGGTTCAGTTCGATGAGGCATGAAAATTTCCCAATTCGAAGCTATGGAGAAACTTCCTTCATTTTTTAAGTCAAATTCTATTGTTTAAAAATCGTGAAGAACTGGTCTTAATTTCAAGATATAAGTAAGATTTATGATCCTTAGATTTATAGTTAATATTACAAAGTATTATTAAAGTACGCTTTAGATATACCTTTGGTTTTTAGGTTCTTAGAAAATATTCAAAACTATTATTTTATTAATATTTCTCATTTAAAACTGGCATTGGAAAATTAAGAGATTAAGATCGATTCTCTCTTCAATTTTAATAAATATTAAGATAAGCTTCTATTCAGATATATTCTGATTTATTTATTTATCTGATTTTGGCATATCTTTAGAAATATTTCACTTTTATTTCAGTATTTCCTAATTGTGATTTAAGGTAATGTTTCTGATTAAATTTCACCTATTAGACTATATCAGAAAATCAAAAATAAACCTTAAGTGCTCTTGAATTTCACTTCAAAAGAGTTCTCACATTTTAAACCGACCTAATATAAGTAGAGATTGCTTTAAGCCAACAAATAAAGATCTGATTAGCGCGGCGACAAACTGGTTCAGACATCAATTCGTTTGCACTTGATAAAACAAGCTAATTAGTATTATTTTCGAATTTATTCACTTTAGATATATTGTTTTTATTTGATATTATGGTTTGAATTATATTCTTTCCAGATTCCCTAGGGAATTTATCAGATATCCTCAGGTATCTATCGGATACCCACTAGATCGACGTTGCTTAGAATAGTTTTAAATATTTAAAAGGCTTTCACTGTTTATTTTTTTTTTTTTGTGATTAATCACTTGCTAAGTTACCAAAGAACTTCCATATTTAATCGTTAACTAAACACCTATTTGTTTATTTTTCCCAGGTTCACCTGTAGTATATAAATATAAAGACCGAACACTGCTCAACGATCAGTGGGGATCCTTTCCCCAGCGGGTTCTCCGCGCGACTAAACGCTCCGCTGGCTGCTGGCGCTTTTAAAGTGACAACCTTTTTATTCGCCGACTCCGCAGCGTGCGCGAAAATCGCATAATCGTATAACAGCCCAGACCTTACCTGCTAACTGCTATAAAATAGCAGAAAATACAATCGTGAACGGGCAAAAACACAGCCATAAAAGCAAAGCCAAAACGTGTTTTTGCAAAGTCAGTAAAAACATTTACAATATAACTTAACTTAAAGGTAAAACTAAAGCTAGTTTGAGCTTTAAAAAGGAACTGAACTGTGAACTATAGAGTTTTCTTTTGGCTTTGTTGGTAAAGGTCAGGAATCTTGTGCCACGTTCAGTGATAACAACATAGTTGATAATGCCTTATAAACGGGTTTTCAGCGGTCTAATTAAACTGTTTAGTATTCTCGGAAGACTGTGACAATGTCGAGCTACGAAGGTTAGCCAATTCGCACGAGTAAAGGTGGAAGAATTCTTTTAAAAATATTTAATAAAAATATAAAAATTACTCATTTTAATTTTCAAAATGAAATTTTACTAATACTAAAAAATAGTTTCAATCTTTCTTGAAATATAAAACAGTTCCTGTGATTGTAAATCATTTTCCATGATAAGACTGGACAACTGATTATTATTTGGGGAACTCTTACTATCAACTAACCAAGGAACAGCAAGATCTAAAGTTAATCATCAATTTAAAAAAAAAAAACCATCTATATCTAATCTTTAAAAATGAGCCCCAAAGACTAAGACCACATGGAGGTCTATATAAAAACAGGCAGCAGGCAGAGACTGCCACTACACCTCCTCCGACAACAGTCCAAGCATGTTCTCCGCCAAGAGCTCCGTACTGATAGCCGTGATCCTCGTCCAGCTGGTCGCCCTCATCCAGGGTGGCATCTACAGCAGGGAGGACAATTGGGTGTATGTGGACAAGTCCATGGATCTGCCTGAAGGAGTCGTGCTCGGTGGCATCGATTCCGATGGTTATTACAACTACGTGGGACGTGTGGCATCCGGCTTCAATATCCTGCCTGCTCGAGTGGTTCCTGAACTGGCAAAGGCCACCTACAACACCGATACTACCGCCTACACGTCAACCACCTCCTACGAGGTGCTGGTGGGCAATGCCACCGTTAGCTACAACTGGATCCGCAGCTTTGATGGTTTCCGGGAGAAGAACGCCGTTGCAGTGGGAACCAATGCCGCCGACAATCGAGTCTACATCTGCCGCATCCGTACCGACAGCGGAGTCTTCATTGGAACCCTGTACCTGATCAAGCGGACGTGCATCGTGAAGTACGAGAACCTGAACTTCCGGGAGTTCGACAAGTATGAGATCCTGGTCAGGGAGCGCCATGTGATTAACTACGTTCCATATCATTTGTAGATTTGCGAACTGTATGCACAGTAAAAATTAATAAAATATATATTTATTGAACAAAAATATTGATATGTTATTTTTAATTTAAGAACTAGGAAATCTTTATTTATAAATATTATTTGGATACATTACAGAGACTAAATTCTCCAAAAAAGGGGACAAATTTCTTAAAGGATATATTTCTATATTACGGATTCTATATTAATTTAAATTTAAGGGAAGGTAAGCCCAATACATTTTCTTGGATTAATTTTAAATTTTACTTTTTTAATGGTTGCGAATTGATTTTGAATATTAATAATGAACACAAGAATACATATAACGAATAAAATAAAATTATTTAGAAGAAGCAATGAGGGTTCTTTGGTGCCTTATATACATAGATAAGATTTCTTTATTGAAATGTCTTTAATAAAAATAACAAAATAATTATATTTTTAATAGAAACATTGCCTTAATATATCATTAAAAAATATAACAAGTATAGAAGGTCCCAATTTGTATGGATAATACTATTAAAATCCGTTTCATGGAACGAGGATACAATTAAAATCCTTTAACTTAAGCTATTTGGAAATGTATAATTAACATATATTAAAAAAAAAATGTTAATTTATAAATTTGTAGAATTTATTAAAATAAAATTATAAAGACAAAAAAGTCTCCTAAAACTGGAAAAGCAAAAAGAGCCATTCAGGACATATAAATATAATTAAAATATTATTAGAACCGATTCTTATACAAAAGATTGAGTTATAATAGCTAAAAATAAATATTACTACTAAACTCATATATTTTAAAAACATTATAAGACCCCAAAATGTAAAGTCCATTACATTTTTTTTAAGTCATTGTCCATGATAAGATTTAAGCCAACTTGACAACTGATTATTTTAGGGGTTTTATGGCTTTCTATACCGGGAACTCGCCAGATCTCACTATCAACTAACCAGCGAACTTTCAAGTGTTAATCACCAATCTAGAAAAATTATCTATATCTAATCAATGAAGTGATCCCCCAAAGAAAATATACAATCAGTCTTACTAGGAACAGAGACCTCATGGGGGCGGGATCCATATAAAAACAGGCAGCAGGCGGAGACTGCCACAACACCTTCTCCGTCAACAGTCCAAGCATGTTCTCCGCCAAGAGCTCCGTTATTGTGGCCGTGATCCTCGTCCAGCTGGTTGCCCTCATCCAGGGTGGCGTCTACAGCACAGAGGACAAGTGGGTGATTGCGGACAAGACAGTAGATTTGCCGGAGAACGCGGTGCTCGGCGGCTTCGATCCAGAGGGCTACTACAACTACGTTGGACGTGTGGTGTACAGCAGCAATATCCTGCCCGCTCGCGTGGTTCCCGAACTGGGAAGGGCCAACTACAACACGGACACTTTGGGCAACCAGGGCACGTCCTACGAAGTGCTGGTGGGCAATGCCACCGTTAGCTACCACTGGATCCGCAGCTTCGATGGCTACCGCGAGAAGAACGCCGTCTCCGTGGGAACCAACGCCGCCAACGATCGCGTTTTCATCTGCCGCGTCCGCTGCGACGAGGCTCTCTTCATTGGAACCCTTTACCTCACCAGGCGAATGTGCATCGTGAAGCACGAGAACCTGCCGCTCCGCCAGTTTGACAAATACGAGATTCTGGTCAGGGAGCGCCATGTGATCGACTACGTCCCATACCTTGTGTAGATCCTCATACTGGGCGCCAAGTGAAAGCTAATAAAATAAATATTTATTGAACAAAAACATTTCTATTTTGTTTATTGGGGGAACCTATGGCCATTATTTTCTAATTGACTTATCATGTTGCCAAAGATAAGAGTTTGGGGCTGATAAAGTCAACCCTAACTTTGTTGGTAAACATTTGGAGAGGGACTCCCCAAAAGGAATACATTTTGATTTATATTTTATTTCTTAATTAAGGATTTCTATTTATAGAGAAAGAAAGAAAATTTATAAAGGAAGTCTAAAATATTAGAACACTAAGATATATGAATTTTCAACATTTTAAGGCCTGGATCGATTTATTATTATAAAATAATTTATAACTATTTTAAATATACCTAATAAATAAAATAATACATAACAATGTTTTTATTTTAAATCGCAGCAGTTCGAAGCAATATTAACAACAATTAACAACAATTAACTAACAATTTGAGGTTTGGTCAAGTGACACCGGGAGTAAGATTCTTTTTAAATTGTTATAATTTTTCATTCAATTATTCCTATTTTTATCATAAAATTGTACTCTCATTTTCATAATACGTCAGCAGAAATAATTTTAATTAAATATATTTATTAATTTATAAATTTAAAGCTTTGGCTTTGGTTTTCTCTGGTTTTCTATTTCGCAAGGGTAAGGTTTATATAAATGAAATAAAATATTAAATAAATAAATATAAAATAATAATATGAAAATTGTTAGTCTAAGAAATAACTTGTATTGACATTTTTTGTAGTCTTAAGTAAAGTATGAAAATATATTATATTAATCAATTGTGACTAACGCACTAATTTATACTTGTAGCGTTAGGAAAACCTTTAAAAAATAAATCCAAACAATGCTAAATGCCAGGAAACTGAGCCCTAACCTTTTCCATTTTATTATATATTTGGTAAACATAATAATATTAAGAATTTATAAGATAATGTTATTCAGCTTTTAATTTCCTGAATCACCGAAATAAAAGAACATCTTAGATTATACAATAAACACAACTTATGAAATAACAACTGGGGGCTAAGGGGACTTTTTGACTTCCAAATAACGCTTATTTTTAGTGGGTGCAATAAATCTACTATGCGTAGGCTCACTCCCAAGACGGTTAGTCACCATTACCGATGCTATCGATGCCAATCTTCTGATAGCGATAAGTGTAATTGGAGTCGGGAGATAAGGAGGCTACTATAAAAGCAGTTACCCAGCTGGGCAGTTACTCAAAGCGAAACCACCAGCTCCTCAAGATGTACAAAGCTGCCTGCCTGGTCTTGGCCCTGTTCGCAGTGGCCAACGCTGTTCCCTCGACTTATGGTGAGATTTAGGACTCAAAAAATATAACCCAAGCCGAGAGTAACACTTCCTCCGTTGACCAACAGATACCGAGCACGTTTGGAAGGCTGGAAATCTCTCCTACATCGTTCCCCAGGACGCTATCCTGGGCGGCTTCGATCCCTATGGCTTCAACACCTATGTGGGTCGCGTTAAGTCCGGCAGCGACATCCTGCCCGCCCGCGTGGTTGTGGAAACCGGCACTGCCTACTTCAACACCGAGACCGCCTCCTCCAAACTCCTGGTCTACGACATCCTGGTGGCCGAGCGCAACCTGAAGTACGTCTGGGTGCGTAGCTTCGATGGCTTCTACGAGAAGGGAGCCGTGGCCGTGGGAACCAATGTCAAGAACGAGCGAGTCTACTGCTGCCGTGCCAGGACTGACGGCGGCTTGCTGATCGGAACCCTGCTGCTCAGCCAGAAGGTCTGCATCATCAAGCACGAGACCCTGGCCCTGCGCAGATTCGACAAGTACGAGGTGCTGGTGGCCCAGCAGTTCAATGGAACGGTCTACTACTAGACCGGGTAGCTTCTGATGCCTACTTACGATCTCAGGATCCCTTTGAAAGAATAATTAAATGAAAATATATATATTTAAATGAAATTATAACAACTGATTTAGACTTTGATTTGGGGGTTTAATTAATTACAAAAATCTACAAAAAAAATCTTGAAATTTCTAAGAGATATTTATTTTGTATTGTATCGATGCTGCAACAATATTTGATGTTAGGATCAATATATATAAATGACATGATCGTTAAAAATCTGCCATAAATAACTATTTTGTTTGCTTTATATTAAACTTTACCAAAATAAATAGCTTAAAATTAGTTTCAATTATAATTATTAATAGTTCATATAAAAAGGTTTTAAACAATTAATTTTTAGCAATTTTAATGACCGTCCAGGGTATTGTGTTTTAGTTAAAAGCTAATTACGCAGGGAAGGAGTCATTTCCGACCCTATAAACCATATATATTATTGATCAGCATCAACTGGAGAGTTGATCTAGTCATGTCCGCTTGAAAAAAATTTTTTTTAATTTTTTTTAAATTTTATAAGGGGTTACATCATTAAAATTCTCAAAAATTGTCAAAATTTAAAATTTCTGAAAAAGTTAAACTAAGTATGCAGATTTGTCAAACTTATAAAACAGAACATTAAAATGTTTTCCGTAATGAAATTTATGAATTTTTGGCTTTATTTTGATAAATTTTCAGTTTGAAAAATCCAATAATAAGCTTAAATAATTCAAGTTAGCCTCCTCAATTTTTTAAGAAAACAATAAATTTTAATTCATATATTTTATTACACAAATATTTACAAACAACAAATAAACTTGTTAACTTATTTATAATTAAATTGGCCTTGAAAATGAAGTCTGATTAATTTTGATTTAATGTGTTTTTGATAACAAGCACACCAGCTTGCAAAATACTGAATTTAATATAACTCGTAAATCTCGAAGACAGATTGTATCGGGATTACATTGGAAATGAGTCCAAATTTAGCTGCCTTAAAATATGGCTCCGATAAATACCAGTTAAGTCCCTTTGATTGACAGAGATCTCCGCCTACTCTGAAGTTCTTAAGGGGGTTTTGCAAACTATCAGAGTTCGCAGAAGGGATCGATAAGAGAAGCAAATTGGACACTTGACATTACTCGGGACTGATTAGGTTTTCACTAAATAATATAAGCTATAAATTAGCTGAACAGGTTTTCATCAACCTTAATGATGAATCCTGATAACAATTAAATAATTAATGCTATTTGTTGGAATCCATATATTTAATACATTGACTGGCATCTAAAATATTTAAAAATAGGAAAAACATTGGTTAAGCTTTAATTTTTAAATATATATATTTTTTTACTTACTCATCAAACTATCATTTGCTCACAGCATTGTTAAACTACACAGGATGGCCATCAGTAACCAGCTGAAATGGTTCATCACCGCCGCTGTGGAAGCCTTCTCGTCCTGCCACCAGGTCCACTCATTTCTATATAAACGTGGATCGCACTTCGGATCCGCTGGCTTGTTGTTGGGTGGATGGGCATTTCGGGCAAACTGCTGTATCCTCTGCCACAGATCCAGAAACACAGTCGAATTACGGTACTCCTCATACAGATTGCTCCGCTCACAGGGATCAGCCTCAATGTCGAAGAGACAAGGTTCCAACAAAGGCAGACAAGGTCTGATTCCAGTAGCAGGTTCCGGACACTCAATACTGGCATCTGCTCTCAGTCCACTGATGTTGCGCTTCCCAGGACTAACCTGCTGCAACAGCTGCCAGACGCTGGTATTCCTTATGAGATCATCATACTCCTCGGAGCGAGGATCTACCTCGCCACTGGTCACCCGCTCGCCTAGCCAGCCATCGAAGTTCGCACCCATGGTGGTGCCGCTGATGATCTTCCACTTGCCGCGCATATAGGAGAGGTGTGGCTCCTCCTCATCCTCGTCGATCACATGGACAATCTCGCGCTCCACCGACTCGTAACCGTACTTGAGGGCAGACCAGAGATTCAAGCCATCTAACTGGAGTTCTGGGTCCGGGGATATGCCCGCAGCATAAGCCAATGTGGGCAATAGGTCACCTATGTAGATCTGCTGCTTCCACACGCTGCCTAGGCGCTCAAACTCTGTGCTCCAAATAGCCGCCGAGGAGCGGAGGCCTCCCTCCCAGGGGGAGTTCTTTTGCTAAATGGGGAAAAAATATAAATAAATAAATAAATATATAAAAAATTATATATAATAACCCACCCCCCTCAGTGGATAGTTGGAGGCTGTGTTAAAGTGCTGCCCTTGCGTTGGTCCTCCGTTGTCAGACAGAAAGAGCAGGATGCTGTTTTCTAGCATTTCCTGTCTTGCCAGAGCCTCGATCACCCTGCCCACGCTCTTGTCCAAGCGGGAAACCATTGCTGCATAGTAGCGATGCGTCTTGTTCTGGATATACTGAAACTGAGCCAACTCATCTTCCGGCGCCTGCATGGGATAGTCATCGTTGGCGGCATGAGGAGCCAGGTGGCTTAGCAACAGGAACAGGGGCTGAGTACTATTTTTGGATCCATGATCATCAATCTCCTTGACGGCAGCTTCGGTAAGAACATCAGTGACATAGTGACCCACTTGGTCATGGGTGGGCAAGAGATTCTCTCTGAAATCGTGACCAATGTAACCCTTGGTCTAAGAATTATTATATTAATTAATAAATTGTTTTTAGGGTTTATCGAAGGCATTCCCCTCACCTTTTGCTCGTAACTCTGATCATAGTAATCCACATAGGCACCCAGATAGCCCAGATGATGATCAAAGCCCCTTTCTGTGGGTGTAAAGTTCCTTTGAGACATCCCCAAATGCCATTTCCCTATGAGACTGGTGCGAAAACCCGCCTTTTTGAAGACCTGCGCCATGGTGGTCTCGTTCAGAGGCAAACCCCAAGGCTGATCGTTTACAATCACATAATGCTGCATGCCTGAAAAATAAGGATTTTTAGTTAATTAAACATTTATTTAGAATTTAATTTAATAAAAGCTTGAACTCCTTACCTGTATTAATGGGATATTTTCCAGTTAGGAGAGCCGCCCTGCTGGGAGTACACATAGGAGCAGTGTACAGATTATTCAGGATTACACCACTATATGCCAAGGCATCGATGTTAGGGGTAAGAAAATTGTTAGAGCCTCGAAAACTTACGTCGTCGAAGCCCTTTCAAGAGACTTAGTTACATAGGAAAAAATATAAATAAATCTATTATCCTTACCAGATCATCTGCCATTATAATGATGATGTTGGGTTTGCCTGATGCTGCACTAGATAGCGTCATAAAACTGGCTAATCCAACTGTTAACCACCAAATGATCGAGGCATTATCCCTCAGACGACCTGACATGGCCGTAAATGGTGGTTGAGGAAGATGTGGGCCAGCTACTCCTTAAACAAAAACCACTACAAATTAGTGCAAATAAGCGTTTAAAAAATTAACATATCGAATGGCCGAACAATCGCCAGTTTGTGACACTCCGCCTATGATGAATGAGCTCGCCCGTTCCGGATATATTAGCAGTATAATGGCCACAATCTAGCCTATTTGGTTTAGCATTTTACTCGTTAATTTTCGGAAATTTCTACAGTTTAAGCTGTTTCTTTGCCGCTCAATTAAATTACAAATTGCTTGGCGAAAATAAAAAACAAACATTAAAAACAAATGCCTGTCAACTGTCCAAGTAAACATGTATCCAGAGCTCCGCAATATGCACTTAAACAAATATTTTCAACAATATTAACTGACAAAGTAACACGATGATGCCAGGCAAATAAAGAAGAAAACAATTACGAGAAATGCAAATGTGATGAGGCTGGGAAAGAGTTAATTAGGAAGTTATATCTGATCTCTGTGGAACTGAAACTTTTTCTGGGGAGTATGCAAAAAGCAAAGCAGTAATGCCTCCTAAAAATGCTATTATTATTATATTTTTTGCCATTTATCTGCCAAAAACACGACATAAAGAATTATATTTTACACACTCACATGCCATAGCGATAAAAAATAAAAATAGTTCATAGTGACAAGTCATAACCGTAAACTATTAGTTACAACTTTATGTATTTATTTAATTTCTATTCCCAAATAGAATTTGAAGTTCTGCTTCTTTGTTTTGAACTCTCACGTCAATCAATAAATACAATAAAAACAACTACTTTATATTAGAATAACTGGCGGCTACTTTATGCCGAATCATTTTATTCTGCTCACACGCTTTTATTATCGTCTCAGACAACCAAGCAAACAAAACATATGTACGTAGTATGTACTTTATTACGGTTTAGAATCAAACAAATCCAAAGTCACAATTCACTTATCTTTAGTTAGAATAATGCATGCCGCTTTCACTCACAAAAATTAAGTATGTATATTAAATATTGCCGTGTTCTGATCTCTGATCCGCCAAATTCGAGGCGCGGAGAGCTACTGAGCAGGGTCCCAGAAGGGGAATCGAAGCCAAATGCGGGCCTTGATCGGGTGCCTCTATAACCCGCTTTGTTGTGGGTGTTTGTTCCAACTAAAGAGAGGGGAACGAGATCGTAAGAGAATGGATAAGCTTGGCCAGCGTTGGTTGAGATCATATCAAGCTGCATACTTTCAGGAGGAAGTTCAAACACACGACCCTTGAAAAACTACTGATACCTTAAGGGTAGTAACACATTCAGGTTTATATTATATTAAAAAAAAAAAACAGCAGAATAAAGTTCTGGATTTTCAAATATTGTAGAAGGAAGAATCTTTTAGGGGATCTAGGATCTTTCAGCATTTTTAGACTAACTATATGGCTTATCATCAATTAGCCCAATCAACTGCAAAAGCCCACTCGACAAGAGCATACATTTTCCAGGTTCCTTGCTTATTAAATGAGTAGAACTTTGCATACCCTTGCAATTTATGTTCTTAATTTACCGATTTAGATTGCATAAAAAAGCATTACTGCTGATATATAAAAACACTGGTTTAACAAATTATAATACA